>CAEGAE010071787.1:0-30063 GCA_903067095.1 Girardinus metallicus | reverse complement strand
GCACAGGGAGAACATGCAAACTCCGTGCAGAAAGACCCCGGGCCGGGAATCGAACCCAGAACCTTCTTGCTGCAAGGGCAACAGCTCTACCAACTGCGCCACTGTGCAGCCCTAGAAGAAGAAACCCAATTTTAAAATTCAGTTCTATAAAAACTGATATCCTGGGTTCATTTCAGGAAGGAATGATATTCTTCACCACTGCCTTTTGTTTTTGTTCATCCTTTAATTTTCTAGCAGATTTTGTTTTTTGCCTTTTTGCACCTGCATTAAAGCTGAGAACCCATCTTTATTAAAGTTACTTTTAGAACTATTAATAAATTGATTTTGGCTTTTTATTGTGGTGTTCAGAGTGATCAACTCTGACCACTCAGGCCACTAGCTATTTCTTAAAACTATATAGGGGTGCAAATAACGATTACTTCAATTATGCTATCAATTACTCTATCGATTAATCAATTAAATTTTTTACTTTTCAAGCTTAGAAATTTAGAAAAAGTCTAGAAATATTCTTTGATTAATCTTTTTTATATGGCGGAAATGTATTCCTTCTTTTTTTCTTTTCTATCTACAATGGCCGTAGCACATCAGTAATTTTTGAATGAGAAGTTGACGCAGCTTCGTCATGCAGCTCGGCTGAATGAGCGCTATCAAGGTGAAACTTGTCGAGTGTTTATATTTCAATACAAAACCGCATATTGTACAGTTTGTATCCAACAACTGTGTTTGGACCATTTCCCCTTCTGCTCTGGAATGGCCGCCATCTTTGTTTCTGTAACTGGCTCCGAGTCCGCTTAAGCATGACCAGCGGCGCCCTCTGCTGGATAGCGGCCAAATTACAACACTAGAGAAAGGGCTAAGCAGACGTCATTATTGAAAAGATTGGGAACTAATTTTAATCTAATAAACGATTATGTCGAATAATATTTTGCATCCATATTAGGGATCCTCCCTCGATTTATCCATGATTAACCATCATCTCTAGTCCAATAGCAATTTGCTTCTTAAAAAAAAAATTAATTTTCAGCAACATGTGTATGCCACAGCCTCTACCTGGTTGCTGGAACTTGGAAAAGACTTGAACATTTGTTTTTTTCGTTAGCTTTGTTTGTCACAAAGACTTCCTGACATGATTCCTGCAGTGCCTCTGGATGTCAGTCCAGGCTGTCCTCAGCATCAGCTGGGATTCCCTCCAGTACTTTGACTAGACCTGTCTCTCTGTTTCTCACTCCCTCCACAGTGTACCACACCACTCTTTATTTAAAGTGAGTCTTTACCAAATAATGTACTCAACCTCATACAATGATTACTTGTTTCTTCTTAGTGGGCCCTTTCTGCATTATTGTAAGGGGTTTCAAAGTGCAGAGGAAACAGAATTTTTATTTATTTGTATTTTTTCTATATAATACCTAGAAAATTTGCAAACATTTTAGTTCTAACTCTGAACAATAATTTACACATCCCTTTCCTGAAACAAACTTGACTACTTTATTTGTTTAATTAAAGTATTGCTTGCTTAGTTCATTACTGAGTATGTAATATATATATTTATTTTATTTTATTTATTTTTTTTGATTTGACCATTTTGGCCCTCCTGACAAAGTTTGGTCACCCCTGACTTAAAATCAAGTATTAAAACAAAAGAAATTTAAACAAAAAATATAGTTTTGTTTTTATTTTTAATTTTGTCAGTTTTAGTCCTCCATATCCGATCAGGCGTTGTTCTTAAAGTTTTGAAGATATATGATTTTTCTATCTACATCATTGCTCCTGTTTGTATTTAGAGCAGTTTGTATTGTGAATCCAGTGCAGAAATAGAGAAAATCAGATTTGGAAAAAGTGGAGATAATTACTTTGCTTTGTGAATTACCCTCAGGAAGATTTGAGTCTTAAATGTTTAAAGAAAAAATGTGGTATTAAAAAACAAAGTTGTCTTTAAGCCTCCGGCAGACTGTGAGGCGCCTTTATTGTGCCGCTAAACAGTGCTGCATTCACTGGTGCAAAAAGGTGTTAAAAACCTTCAGTTGTCATTTATTATTTCAGTCTAACCTAACAAGATTTTTAAAAGAAGATATTGTCAAAAAAAAAAAAAAAGAGAACAATTCAAAGTGACCAAATCCCCATATTTGGAAAAGTTTCTTCTTCACTTGTTAGTCAAATTATTTCACCTAAATGCATTTTTTTAATCAGCAGCACAAAGAAAAACATGAAGACAAAGCAAAGCTTCGCATCAAGGTCCAGAGCTTAGTTGCCATGGAGATAGTTAAGTGGAGATAATTTGACTAAAATTATCTCCATGGCAACTGCAGTGAAAAGTTAACAGAATTTTTTTAGGAGCTACTACTTCTTCATTTAGTCAAAGGACAAATAATAAAAAATTTAACTCGTTAAAAATAGAAAAAATATTAAACAGACTATCAACAGTTGGAATAAATTAGTCTTGCTTTTAATTTACACCCAAAAATAAAACTTATATGTGTCTAGAATTAGCTCAAATTGGCAATGTCCTCAAATTCTCACTGTGTTTTAACTATTCGCAGCCATATTGGTGATAAACCTCAAACTTCCAAATTCTGTTGATATTTTGACGTCAGAGTTGCTCTTTCCCACTTATAACTCAAAACAGAACGCATGTTTTTAGTGCAAATGGAACAAAAATAATTTAAATCTTTGTTTTCTGACCAAATTCAGCCTGAAAACAATAAAAGTTACCAAATCCCTCAGCACCAATAATCCCTCCACTCAGACTGTCTGAAAATGCTAACTTCAATATAATTCCTGTCTTAAAAATTCAATATTATTTTTACTTTCATATTTAACTATGTTATTATTTGTACATTTATTATAGATTTTTTTACATTAGTATTTTAATTTTTCTTACTTGCCCCAATAACAACAATATGAACATTTTGTTATCTTTGTCCAATGACAATAAATGAAATTTAAGTCTAAAGCGTCCACCAAAAGTCCCAGAACTACATTAGCATAAAACACTCAGATTCAGAAACATGTCAGTGTATTGTTTTTTATATTTTACTAAAAGTCCTGAGCCAGTGCTCAGCTTCAGGATACAGAGAAAAACATTTGGGCATTTCAGCAAATAAACCCAACAGGCAGGGAGGGAACAGGTATGGAAGACATACACCAAGAGGCAGGGCATGGTTTAAAAAAGAAAATAAAATATTAGCTTATCCTGTAAAACTTCCAGCACCGTAAAACCAAATTATGGGAAGTTTCTTTACATTTATTTGGTGCTTATTACTTTAAACCAGCAAGCAGAATGAAATCTAAAGAAAGAAATCCACCGTAAATGGTGAAACAGTGGTAAACATCTGGTTTCCTGATTCTGACACTTTTTGGTGAAGAACATGTAAAAAGCAGAGAAGAGAAGTCAATGGTGAAGTTTTGGCTGTGACCATTTGTTTTGAACACATTGCGTTCTCAATTTTAGTGGTGAAAGTTCACGTTGTCGAAACTTCAGCCCAGAAACTGCAGGGGAACAGATGTGTGTTAGAAACGGTTAAGCTGCTGGTTCCATTCCTGCCTGGCATTTTGGTGTCAAAAAGTAGTTTTACCCGGTTATTAGTGAGAATAAATGATTCACGTTTCATGGAGAACGTCTGGTCATCTGTTAAAAAGTTTTATTGCACCCTCAGTAGCATATGTGTACTGGTGTTTCTGGTGTTTTACAGCAGTTGGTAATGATTGAATCTTCATTAGTGCAGATAAAGTTTCTGCATAGAGTAGTATGACAATATTTTTGTAATAATGAGGGTTTTTTTTCTTGAAACTACTTTTCATTCAAAACTTGTGTGCTATGTCAACATTTTAAACTGTAAATGAATGAAATAAACAAATAAATGGATATTTTTTCATTGTGCCAATGAGGGAACACTTGAGTAGCATTTGTCTTGATTTCACATACGGAGCCACATCAAGATCATTAATCTCAACGGGCCGTTTGTGGCATAACGTATTCTCATTAACAAACTATTAAAATCTCTCTGCATTCGATTTATACTTCTTATAATTTAATAATTTTCAGCATCTTTTCACGCTGATGTAATTTGGTTCTATACAAATGAAACTACGGAAGAGGATTAGGGCCAGTGAAGAAAAAAATATTGATTCTGTGTCAAATTCTAAATAAACAAACATTCTTAGATTAGATAAAAGCCTTTAAAACCTGTGAAATATTTTTGATTGTTCATTATATCATGGAAACGTGAGAAGAATAAAAAAAAAAATCTTAATCCTGCAACGCAAAACGTTTGTATTTTGGGACATCTGGTTGATAACCTGCTGGTGTACCAACAAACAATTCAGCCTTTTTCTGATTATAACATATTCTGACCATAGTTTTACATGATTTGTATTTTCAATTCATGTCAGTTTGAGTAAAGGAGATTGGCTGGTACAAAAACAAAACAAAAACAATCATGATCTAAAGATTCTCAATAATTGGAGAAAATAGATGTGTTGCAACATTTTAGGTTTATACAGAAGCCAAGAGTGGATGTTTTCTGTGTTTTCCCGATGGTTTTCTCAACATAAATTGTTTTAGTTTTTATTCATATTATTAGTTTTTGGTATTTATTGCCAATTTTGTAATTGACTTATTATTACTTTTTACCAAACTTGAATTTATCTAACTGTGATGTTGTGACTATTGTGAAGCACTTTGGTCAACTGGAGTTGTTGTAAATGTGCTAAATAAATAAACTTTGACTTTGATAAATTAATTTTCCCGATTGTTTTCTCGGGATAACAAGTTAATTTTCCATCAAGATAACGAGTTAATTTTCCATCGAGACAAAGAGATAATGTTCCGATGGTTTTCTCCAGAAGTGCATCCATGCACAACGACATGCATTTGAAGGACGGATTCAGGCTTAACACGCACCAATCACCTCGTGATGTTGAGAAAACAAGCTTCGTTTTCTCCAGATTGACTCGTTATCTCGAGAAAACCATCTGAAAAAATCCAAAAAATCTTACATGGACTCTGAGCTTCCATAGGTTTATGACTATTCGATTGGTAAACACCACAGCAGATAAAGCAGGAGGCTGAAGGGGCGTCTTTATTCCTAAATATAACATCTTTTTTCCACGTTTGACTGACAGCAACATAAGGAACGATCACTGCATCCACAAAAAGCAGGAACCCGTCTTCCGGAGAGGTCTGAGGTTTTCTTGTCAGTGCTGGTGGCCGGCTTGCCTTGCCTCGAGATGCATTTCTGTCCTGCTGGCATCTCTAAATCCAAAATCCCAAGTTTTTACAAAATAGAAAGAAAAACAAGGACTTTACCTTGGAACAGCAGTTATACAAATCAACCAGTGCAGCATGATTTAAAAGTCCAGCTGGTTCAGGAAACAGGAAAGCAGAGCTGACAGAGGCTCTTTTAGTTTCTGTCAGTAACTTTTTTCTTAATTCTTCTGACTTAGAAACAGCAGGAGGTTTTTTCCATCATTTTTCTCCAGAAAGCGATGAACTGCATACCATACAGAGCGTCTGTTCCAGTTTGGCTGTATACACTCTTCCAGAGACCGATGCTGGAAGACCTGCAGACCAGTGCAGATAAGTCCTCCACTAGAGACCTGCAGACAGTGAGGGGAGACAAAAATATTTCAGGATTAGTGAAGGAACTTGATTCACATTTTTAATGAGGCTGAAATGAATTAATTGCATTTAATCAAACTAGATATCAACAAAATCAGCAACATTTTCAATCCAAAAACCAGGATTCAACCAGGAAAGTTGAACGTCTTGTGAACTTTGGTATCGTTTTAATGAATAAGGAACTACATAATCTTTTAAATATGATGGAGTATTATGGACAGACTAAGATTTTTTTTTTAATTATGAGAATAAAGTCAAAATATTATGACAGTAAAGTCACAATATTAGTAGCTTAAAGATGCAATAGGACCAGAAAAAAGTCGTAAAATTACCAGAAAAAAGTCATTTTAATGAGAGCAAAGCTTACAACCTTAAATCTGTGATTCTTTTGCGCAATCATTTCAAATTCCTGGTACGGATAATAACTTGGTGCTGACGTGTTAAAAAATGAAGATGTTTACATCAACACTGGAATAAAGAGAGCAGAAATGTTTTAACAAACAAAGGTTTGTAAAGACTGACGCTTCATGGTCAGCTCTGCAGTTCCATTTATTTGTTTGCATTTATCATAAGTTATAGATAAATTAAATTAGTCAATTTAATTTTAACTGAAAATTAAACTTTTATCATTTTAATCACTTGTTTTTATATTTTTTATTTTGTATTAAATATAACAGATTGCAACCTCCACTGTGAGAATGATGGAGGTTTGCCTGAACTACAGGCTAATGTGATAACAAAAAAAAAAAATCCCCTAAACTATTTTGTTACACACAAAAAAACACATTCAACAAAAAATAAATAACTTTCTTTAAAAGTGTACTCACTTTGGGTTAGGATATGTGTGCTGCTACGTCTGCGGGTTGGCCTCCTGCTCTGCTGCTACCACCCTCCGAATGCTATTGATTGATAGATACATCTCCTCCTCAGGGTCGTAGTAATAAAACTTACTGAGGTAGGAGATCAGTGATCTTAAAAAGACGCAAAAAAGAGAAGAAAATGTATCAGTTCTTTTTACTGGCAAACACAGTTTCACTTAGCACTTTTAAAAGTAAAACTAGGATGTAGGAAAAGTGACTCAAACACAGAATCTAATGATTTATTTACTTGAAACATAGACGCGTCTTTGTAAAAACAAATACCTCCGCCACGTCGTTTAAAAAATATTGTAAACACAGGATCGGTTTCAAATACGTTTTCATCCACATGAAGCCACATAAAGTTGTAGTAAACATGCCAAACCCATAGGGGGCAGTGTGGTGCAAAGCCAAAACTCGTGTCATCAAAATACTTAAAAACAACCACGACTGCCTGTAAGGAAATAAATGGCGCCAGGAAGTTTATTTGTGAAGGCAGATGTATATCTTTATCTACTTTTTAATTAGCGTATTGAAATATAAAGTTAATTCAACACAAAACGATGTCGACTGGGAATTGTGTCAGAGCAAGTATGTGGATAAATTGCAGCATGTTGACTCTAAATCCTAGTTTTCCCATGTAGACACACAAACACAAATGCAGTTTTCTCAGATCTCCACGTTGGTTGGAGTTTTTGTAAATAATAATTTTTAGTGATGTTAAGTGGAGTTTTTGTGTGGATGAAACGACAAAATGCATGAAATTGTATTTGTTTTCCCGGATATCCAGGTACATGTGGAGAGAGCTGTTGCTGTAAAACAGAGTTGTGCTATTTTTAAAACTGAGAAAATGATAACGCAGTTGACATTTTAAACTCTGTTCAGCATCTTGTATTAGCAATTACTGCAGTTAGCATTCCTAACTATAAACAGTGTGTAAAGTACCGCAATTTTACCTTCCTGTTAGCTAACGATAGCCTTGCTCTCTCTTGCCAAGTCTCATCCTGAAATGGCTTCTCATATCTCTGTTCTTCCTTACTGATACTGAAAATAACTAAAAGTATTCTCTCAGTAGAGACGTCCACTCTGAAGAGTGTTGTTGTTGCATGTAACGTTTGGCATGCTGTGTTCACAAACCATACACAAATCCGATTTAAAGCTTAAAGCTGCAGGTCAAGTTTATGGTCACAAGCCAGTTTTTAAAATTTAAATGAAGCCAAAATATTGGGCTTTATATGAACTTTACCTGGGCAGTGGAAGCTCTTGGATGTGGTCGACGCGGACTATTTGCCGAATGCAGAAGCGACAGAGGTGTTGCAATGACTTCACGTTGCTGAAGCGGGATACAGGATACAGCAGCTGAACTGGAGTTGGTGGAAGCCCTGAAAAAACAAAAAACACAAACTGTCAACATCATTCTGCTAACAAAGTCAAACTCAATTCAAATTCAAATCGCCCATTTGGATTGACCAGCAGAGGTCATTATCTGTGCTAATGCTGGTCATTAGCACAGATACGGGATGATGCTCGCGAGTTGCATTTCTGGTTAGGGCGCACAACTGGCCCAGTGTTCCTATCAAGACATAGAGGGAGATTTGTTGCTTCGTTTGTTTACCTGGGACTCTGGAGCGGAGGAAGTAGAGGAATTTGCCGTTCTTGGAGTGCATGATGGCGCGCTCAATGAATTCCACCACAGAATGGCAGCGGTCCTCGAACTTCGGGTGACACCACAGGCTGAAAGTCCCTGGATGCAGAGAGATGCTTTAGACGAACCTTTAAGGAACAGTTTCAGACTGACGCGACAAATGTATGGAAAATAATAAACTTTAACTGAATTTGGAAGACGTGAGTGTTTCATGTTTCTGTTGGCTTGTCGAACTCTTAACTTTGAGAGGCGGCTTAGATTGGAAATTATTACATTAAACAATGGAGGAATGGTGAAGAAAATGATTCAACTTCAGGTCGGGACTTAGTGTTAGTCCCAGTGTTAAGGGTTCTTTAAGAAATTAAAGTTTATTGGTCTCTGACAGGGCGAAGTTGCATTATTATCCAAATACTACTTGAAAACGGTGTGACAACAACAATATTATTGTTTATCGCAATCACTACTGGGACGATTTACTGACCAGCAAAATCGTACAATCATTCAACTAACTCGATTAAACATTTTAATCAAGTCCCAATCATAAAGATTGAGGTTTATATAGCAGATTTATTGAAACGCTGCATTGACTGTGAATGTTTCTTACCTCGATAGTGCTCCATGCGCGTGTGATGTGTGACTCCCTGCGACCTGAAGCTCAGGCTCAGGATGTATCTGGGGTCAGAACTGTCTCGGACCAAAAACGATCCGTCGAGTTTACCCTTCAGCTTCACCTCAGCGTCTTCCCAGTTCATAGGACCCCAGTACCAGCCGCACTGCAAGCAGAGACACCAGCAATCCACCCAGCAGAACAGTAAGGACCAGTTCTTCTCTGCTTCTGCCTAACCTTCTACAGAAAGAACCTGATGGTGGAAACTGACTGGCAGAAACTTTTACATGAGAGGGCAAAGGAGTGGTAGTCATGGTACATGGGTGGAAAATACCCCAGGTATGTAAATGGACAACAAAATGTCTACATAAACAAAATAAACTATTCATTATACAACTGTCTCTTGGAAGAAAAATAAAACAAGTTTTAGGTATAAATGTACAACAGCGTAATAGGGCCGTTGTGGATATAAAAATAATAAGAGGAGTACAATTCTGCCAAAAAATTCAGAAAAAAACAAAGAAATTTCTGAGTTTTAAAAGTTGAAAAATTTGCTAGAAAGAAACTCAGAAAACTTGCTGCACAGTAGCGCAGTTGGTAGAGCTGTTGCCTTGCAGCAAGAAGGTTCTGGGTTTCTGCATGGAGTTTGCATGTTCTCCCTGTGCATGCGTGGGTTCTCTCCGGGTTCTCCGGCTTCCTCCCACAGTCCAAAAACATGACTGTCAGGTTAATTGGTCTCTCTAAATTGTCCCTAGGTGTGAGTGTGCATGGTTGTTTGTCTCTGCGTTGCCCTGCGACAGACTGGTGACCTTTCCAGGGTGAACCCGCCTCTCACCCGGAACGTAGCTGGAGATGGGCACCAGCAGCTCCTGACCCCACTAAGGGTTAAGGGTGTAATGAAAATGGATGGATGGATGGAAACTCAGAAAACTTTGAAAGTAAGTTCATATTTCTAGAAAAAAACTTGGAAATTTCTGAGTTTGAAAAGTCCCAAATTCTTTCAAGAAAATTTAGATTAGTCTCAAAATTTGTGGATTTTTCTAGGAAATTTTTACATTTTATTCAAGTTGCCTCCCCCCCCCATTATCCACCTGTTGATATTTTAATCATAATTTGGCTGCTAAAAATTTTATGTTAAATGTTTACCTGTTTTATGACTGAAAAAATATGTTCAAAGCTTAAACCTTTCCTCGGCTTCCGCCCTGACCTGCTTATGTCTTTCTGAGATTCCTGTTGCTGTTTGTTCTCTAATGTTCGTTAGCAAACCTCTGAGGCCTTCCCAGAACAGCTGCACTGATGCAGAAGAAATCCAATTCTAGTTTTTGTGCTGCAGAATGACAAAAAGCCTGACCTTCTCCAGCTCTCTCAGACTGGCTGTGAAGTTGCTGGCTTCGGATCGCCGCAGCGCACACAGCACCGGAGGAGCAGCCCGTCTCGTTGGCAGAGCGGCGTCCGACGGCAAAGGATTCGAATGAGGAAGAGCCCGGAAAAAGGCATCTGAGTCAGGAGAACATGGAACGTAGTCGTTTTAAGGTTTACATGCACTGAATACAAAGACACATGATCCATAAATGTCTGAGTTTAGGATAAATTAATAAATTTGGAACATATTCTATTCTATCTATGGCATATAGCACAAAAAAAAATGTTGTGACTCTAATTGACCTAAAACAAAAGAAGTTTAATTTCATACTAGGCTTGCAACTAACAATTATTTTAGTAATCGATTTAAAAGTTAACACATTCTGCAGATTTAGAACACATTAATAAATAAATCTTTAACATATTCTTTATATCGTTATTGTGGACTTTAGCGAAAAGAAATAATTTTGTGATTCTATCTGACCTAAAGCAGGAGATTTAACTTCAGACCAGGCCTTCAACTAACAATCATTTTAGTAATCGATATTTCTGACAATTAACTGATTGAAAAACTGAAACATTCTGCAGATTTTAAACATTTAAGCCTTTTTTAATACAATACTAGAAAAACATTGAAGGATGGAAAAAGACAAATAATTAAATTACTTTGAAAATGCTTAAATAAATATTATGTTGAATAAAATCCAATAGCGAAATATTCCTTTAGTGAGTGATTAATAATTTGTAGCAAAGGGTGCATCTGCACTTTCTGCTTGATACAAAATTTTAAAGATAATCTGCTGATTATTTTTGGGTTAACAGATTGATAATTGTGTAGTAAAAGGTGCTTAAGTTTTACAGAATTTGTATCAGGTGAAGCTAAAACAATGACACTTTTTTATCTTTAATGTAAAATAAAATATATAAATTTTTTTAACAATTTTGTTTTAATTACTGCTGTTTTTTTCTGCTTGTGACGTTTTTTGCGCATGTATACTCCGATTAATTATTCGATTACTACATCGGTTGATGGTTATTTGAATAATCGATTAGTCGTTTCAGCTAATTTTTTATTTATTTCTTTTTTTAATAAACGTCTGGTTTCAACTGTACATTTTCTGCATATTAAGTTATTTATACGTGAAGTGAGAGGATTTTTCCCATCATAGACGTCTTACCATTGAGGCTGAGGCTGTGCTGGATGGTGGAGTGGGAGGGAGGAGGAGGAGGAGGGTGAGGAAGAGGGAGAGACTGCAGGGAGGCGCCCACAATACTAACTAGGAAAGGCCCCGGTTGAGGCCCCGCTATGTCATCTGGAGGAATGACAACAGGGAGAGATCAGGGAAGGGGATAAAAAGACAGCAAAGTGGGAAAAATGAAGAAAAACAACAGCAGTCGACATTAGGAAAAGACAGGAGGTGCCTTCTTTATATTACCAGCAGCTCTTCTACAGCTAACGCCTAGCCTGTCGGTTTAGATGGATGATCCTGGTTGTGCCAGTCGGTCCATTCTCACATGACGGACTGAACAGACTGAGATGTTTCCAAGCTCTCAAAGAGAACAAGGCAGCCCGCACGCTACTTGATGCGATACGAGCTACTTATAAAAACGACCAAGTCAAAATGATCTACCTACTACAGAAATGCAAAAGCATATATTTATTTATACATATAGTGAGATTTCTTTATATGTTTCATGAATGTGAAAAGTTTTTTTGTTTTCTTACTTGCTCCAGCTCCCTCATTTATTTTTAAGTTTAAGAGAAAAACCAAGGGCTAAAAATCGGAATCTAGCTAGAATTGGTACATTTAGCTCCGTTAGTTGCGCATGCGCAGTGACCTAAGTCCCTTCTTTGTTAGTTGGCAAAAATAAATAAATAAAGGAAACATTAGCGCCACCAACTGGTAAAGCCGACCTGTATGTAAATCAAGCGACGGGATAAATGATGGGCCGACGTCCATTTATTTAATGTCATGCTGTCGACCCATACTAAAGTTTAATTTCACTTTGGGATCAATAAAGTATTTTTGAATTTGTATTTGGTAGAGATAGAAAGATTAAAATGTAAACTATGGGGTGCCTTTTGTACCATTACACAGCAAAGACTGAACAGCAATAATGAAATTTATTTAGTCATAAAGAAAGAATGTAGGGGTTCATATTTCAAAGTCATATTTTCAGCATGTTATTCCTACATTTATAAATGCCAAATTTCCAAACTAAATATTTAACTCACCAGCTAAATGTTTAGTTTTTAAAATAACTAGTTTGTAAACTAAATTGTTAGTTTTTAAAGTGACCATGTCGTTACTTTACAAACTAACTTAGCTGTTTAGTTTTTAAATTAAATATTTAGCTTTCAAATTAAATATTTACCTTCATGTTAAGTATTTTTTTGGGTACTAAATATTTATTTTGCAAACTAAATATTTTATTTCCTAACTAAATATTTACTTTCAAGTTAAATATTTATTTTTTAAGCTAAATATTTAGCTGGTGAACTAAATATTTAGTTTGGAATTCAGACATTTATGAAATATATGGTGAAAATTTGACTTTAAAAAATGAACATCCACATTTTTTTCTTTATGACTAAATAAACCAAATTATTGCTGTTAATATTTTACTGTGTAACTTAATAAAATGCACCCTGCACACACCTGTCTCTTTTTTAAATACAGATCCTTCAATTAAGCCTTTTTTACTATTTGATTTGGCGTGACTACTGCATGGATAAGAAAAAATAAGTTTACCCAACAGACTGAGGCTTCGGCGTGGAGGAGTTGGAGGATGCGGCGTGTTCGACCCTCGTAGAGAAATATCCACATCCACCAGAGAAACTGTTTCGCCTGGGGACACAAAGTGGCAAATGGGAGGAAAAGCTTAGAGACAAACAGGGACAGGAAACAGGACAAACAGAAAAGAGAATTAATGTTGGTGTTTGTCCATTATGGCCCCTTAAAGCAGAACCAGGCAGGATGTTTACTGGAAACTTCACTGAGTGAATTAGCTCAAACCACTCCAATAAAGAACAGACTAATCGAAATGATTCAGACTGAGTTCACCTCAGCGATATTTTGCTTGTTGGAAACGGTTTTACAGCCAGAAAAATCTAAAATCAGCTGATAGTAGCAGTAAAACCAATTAAATCTAATCTCATCCATTATTATTCTCTACAGCTTATAGTAGCTAGCTCTGTTTAGCATTAGCTCATAAGACTTGCAATTTCATGATTTATGATCTTGGTCTTCAAATTTTTTTTCAGTTTCAAAACTTTTTTTCGGTTTTATTTTATTTTGAACAAACTTTATGGCCCCAATATAGCTCCATAGCCTTCCATTTCTCTCGTTTCACTAGCGTCTGGAAATAACGCCACAGATTGGAAAACATCGTTAGAAGATCAATCATTGACCCTTAACTCAAGCTGGTCTGGATTCCCAGAATGCATTGCTTCCAGGACACCATCTAGAGCTGCAGTGCCCAAACCTTTGTATGGGTTGCCAAAAATGTCAAGCTGAAAGTATTCTGGGTGCTATAATATTTTTAGTATTTTTTTTTATTGTAAACACTTTGTTATTATGATTTTTACCTGTTTAATCAACAAACTAAACACACAATATTTTTATTTAATAAAAAACATCATGACATAAAATATCAGGTATTTTATATCATAATAAAATATTATGAAAACTTTATTTCATAAAAATATTGTGTATCAGTCATATTACTTTAGACAAGGGAAACAGCAAACCATATCCTTGTTTTTCTGGATTTTTTTTGAGTCTTTTTAGCAACAAGAACACGATGTGGCTCATTTTTGCTTTTTCTTTGCCGAGTGTATTTAATGGACGCGGCTAAATCTGCGTTTTGGTTAAAAGCTACTGGATGTTTTTGGTCCCTATTACTAATAAATTCAATTCAAAGCAAAAACTTGGGTGAATACTTTGCGTTACACTTCACATTTTCCATTTTAGGATTTTAAAACAAATTTATTTCTATTCTTAAACTCTGACAAAAGGGACGCCTGGAATCATTCCGAGGGCCACAAACGGCCACCGGACCGCACTTTGAACACCATTGCTCTACAGACTCCAAGACAACTGAGTAATGTGAAATTTTGTGCTATAGATGAGGGCGGATAGAAGTTTGAATAAAGAATACATTAATAATGAATGAAGTTTTGATTAATACGCAGAAACACTCAGCTGAAACATGAATGTGAAGTAGCAGCACTTTGATGCTGAAGCAAGCAGGAAGCAAATAGCTTTTTATGCTGAGCTACAAGCTTCCTCATCACTTTTACATCTGTCCTAAATCCTTATGCACCAGCTGCAGTGGGGAAATGATCGGGTCAGCTAAAGGCTGCGATGATTTGTACCTATATTATGTCCTAGATTATACATTGTTGGATTTATTGTGGATTCGGCTTCTGATTCCCAAGTGGACTGGTCTTAAATATTATATTTTTATTTGTTGTATGTTTGATTCCTCCTCTCACAGCATTATTTCCGTCAGCACACTGAAAGAAACTATCCAAACTGAGTCCTGAAAACGAGTTTCTAAGAGGAACATTAAACTGATATTCAAGTAGGGCTGGGTGATCGCACTTAAAAACTCCAAATCCAATTTTAATCAATGTTGTTTTTTTTTTTTGCTTTCTTACAAAGAAAGCAGAAAATGAAGAGAAATTAAGTTAAATATAAAATAAAATATTTTGGAAAAAAAAAGTGCTCTTTCTTTCATCTTCCCTTGTGGAAAGTTCAACTAAATACAATCTGTAAAACAAGATGGCGGCCCTGGATGGACTGATATCACTCCAAATTATGGAAACTCAATGAGTTGGAAAAAAAAAATGCAGATTTTCTAAAAGTTAAATCTTCATAAACAGAAAATTGGATTAACCAATAAAATTGATAGAAGAGTGTTTGGTTGCTGGTATTTCTTCATAATTTTAAACAATAACTACATTATATTTAAATTTGATCCGTGGTAGTTCTTCGATTAATTTTCTCTGCTTCTGCAGGCTAGCATGTGAAAATATAATTTCTGAAACTTTCATGTTTTCGAATTTAGCATTAGTGTTCAGAGGGTAACTTTCAATTCTCTGTGTGTTTCTTTTACAAATGTGTGCAAAACTATTTTCTGCTGATGTAAAATTTTGCATTTGCAGTGTTTCCATTAAATCAAAACGCAATTAAAATCACAAGCGAATAAGTTTGTTCACCCGATTAGTCATTATTCTCTAATTACTTCCTGTTGTCTTCTTTGCTTCTTTGGTTTGCTCCGGTTGTTGATGATGCGACTGTGTGAATAAACCAATTTCGCTACTGCCAAGCTGGCACGAAAAACGAGAGACTTTTTGAAAGTGGCTTGTTTCCATTAAGCAAAACTATCTTCAAAATGTCAAATATCGCCACCATATGTGCACTAATGTGCACCTAGATTGACAGCAAACACAGATTGATCTCTTGGTGGATGCCTGCAGAAGCGTAAAACCAAATTAAAAACTTTTTCAGGGGCATTATTGCATCGTTTTACAATAACTTTTCTTTAAAATAACTATTGAAATTTATGAAGTAGTTCTTACCAGTGAAAGTAGAAAGGGAGGCAGAGAGGGAGGCAGAGAGAGAGGCAGGGGAGAAGGCACTGTGGGCCCTGGTCAGTCTGGGCTCCCTGTGGCTGCACGTCAGCCATCGACACGGGAGAAACAGAAGGACATGACAATAAAATGTTGAAAAGGTCTGCATACACTGAGGAAATTTGCTTGTTTTTGTTGGTTTTTACAGTGGGGAAAATAAGATACCAATATTTCAAGTTCCTCCACTGTGCAACATGAACTGCATTTTCAGACAGATTAACCACCAAATCGAAAAGTAAATCAGTCTGAAAAATAAAAATAAAATTTATCATTTATACATATGGCTGCAACACTAAATTATACTATTGATTACAATTAATAAGTTAACTGGACAAAAAATGGCAGATTTTACAGATTTTTTTTAATCTAACCACTTAAGCCTTTTTATACAACATTAGAAACACATTAAACAGGCAAATAAGCAAATAATTCAATTATGTTTTTAAAATAAGAAAATAAACATCTTGCTTAAAATGTAGTAGCATAACATTTCATTAGTGTATTTGAACCAGGTGAAGCTAAAACGTGAGGAGTTTTGGGTAGAACAGACAAAGAAGGTTTTGTCTTAATGAAACGCAACATATAGATATATTTTGCACAGCTTTGACTTAATTACTACGTAATTATGGTAAATTTGATGTTTTTAATAGATTACTAAATTAGTTGATAATTACTTAAATTATTGATTCATCACACTTAGTCAGATTAATTTAATCATGTTTTTGCTTTGTATACTATTCTACGTTTATATCAGAAATGCTTCAATGTTCGTCTTTGAGTATATAGAAGATCATATGTGTCACCGACTTTTTCTAGCTTTATTTCCTGTGTAAAACTTCTTCAAACGTCTGAAATTTAAAGTAAAAGTGTAAATAACTAAAATATTATGACTCCAGACTTTTGCACAGTATTATGTGTTACATCTGACTCTAGTAATCACTACAAACCTTACATATTTTTGCCTGTCCCTAAGTTTCAGGCTCCAACTTTGTAAAAGCTGTTGTGTTTAATGTGTAATTTGGGGCCTTCTGTTATGTTTTATTTAAAAGGATAAAGTCTCATTTTCTGAACTGAAGACTCTATATAAGGCTGGACAATAAATCAATAACAAGATGTTGATAATACACCTGATCAATAATCAGTCATTTCACTGAATTCCGATCCAGAACCACTCAGCATTCTGGGAGATGTAAACTCTCATGGCTAGCTAAGTTAAGTTGGCGTTATGAATTAACTCACTAACTCTTTGGTTACCTAGCAACTCATTCACTTTTTGGTTACCTAGCAACAACTGGTTGAGTAACCTGCGCAGCAGCACTTTCAGGTTCCCCTACCAACTGCTTAAAAATTCAACCACAACGGCGTGGAGTGAAAACTGGATAAAACAGGAAAGCTCATGTCGTTAGTTAGTCCTTATATTTCAGATTTTTAAAACAAAAAAAATAATCAATGATTATGACATGGACAAGCTTATATCGTGATGTTTTTCAGGAAGATAATCCAGTCCTACTACTCTGTGTATTTGGCCAGGTGTTTCTAATTGTTACCAGTGATAAAAAGATCCCAACAATCTGATTTAATTATAAAGGTTTCCCACCTGTCGGCATCCTGCTCGGCTCCAGATCCACCTTCCATGTCCACCAGACTCATGGCTGAGGACACTGAATAAGACACCGAGGGTCTCTTGTCCAGGATGTGACTCGACCCACTGCAGCTTTTAGTCCGGAACAGTTTACTCAATCTGGTCTTTAACGAGTTCTTTTTGGACTTTCCCGGAACTTTGAACGTCTTCTCTCCACCTGCAGCCCGGTACGTCGGAGTCCGGGGCGCACTGGCGCACCGCTTCGCTCTTCTGGGTGTAGAAGCTTGGCTTGGGTTTGGTGTGGTGGTCCAAGGTGAGTTCTGGGCAGGTGTCGATGACTTGGCTAAAACCTGAGCGGAACCTTCAGAACCTGCTTGGGTCGTCGGCAGGTCCATGTTTTCGATCTGTGTCCTCAGTTCCACTTGAAAGCTGCTGATGGAAAAAGTCCCGGACATCTTATGGATTATTTCCCGTTTCCTCTTGAGTAAAAACTCACCATGTCCGTTTTCATCATCCAACCCAACCTCCGGACACTCCTCCATACCCAAGCCATTAATGGCCCTACTCCCCAGCCCCTCCAGGACCAAAAGGGCATCGCTGGTCTCAGTTGGGTCGTCTCTTGGTTCTGCTTGTCCATCTACCGAACCCTGTGCGCCCTGGCAGGAGCACTGCGGCAGCTCAGCTCCTTTAAAAAGCATCCTGGGTACCGCTCCGACCCCTAGCTCACCAAACCGCCTTGCCAACTCAAACACGGCGTCCCCTTGGCCCCTAGAGTCGCCTCCGGGAAGGGGTCCGGATCTGTCCGATAATAGGGGCCAGTTGTGGGGGTTGGTGATGAATCGATGCCGGTGGCACAACTCGGCAGATCCCGGACTCTCCGCAGATGAATCGGCGGAAGACTGCAAGGTTGATGGTCTCTGATCCAGCAGGTCGTGGTGCCGCTCGACGTCTCCAGGACTCGGGGTGTTGTTGTTGTTGTTAACAGCTGGGCCCAGTTCCAGCGCATCCCGACGATCTAAATCCAAAATCCCATCTCCGTTGCGCATTATATTGGAGAAGACAAGCAGCTGCGGTCGCAGGCCGGGGCTGGGGACAAAGTCGAACCCCTGGGGGTCCATGGAGCTCTGCGGGGCCCGGCCCTCCGTCCCTCCGCTGTCAGGTGCCGCCGTGGTGTCGCTGCTCGGCTGGCCTTTGTTCAGGAGGCTGCTGGGATGCTCCAGCCCCGCCGTCTCCGTCGGGTCTCGGCTGATATCCAAAGCCGATTTAACGCCGCTGTGAGCCAGGACATCCTTCCCCAGCCCGACCACCACTCCTCCCGCCGGCAAATTCCCGTTTTCTGCCTCCAAGCGGTCCTCCTCGGCTGCGGACACAAGGCGCATCAACACGAAATCGGGCGACATATCTTGCGCGTTGTTCATAATTATTTGACAGGATCGCGAAATGAGAATCACAAGGCGCTTCGCATTGCTAACAGCGGAGATGTCGTCCTTATAATAAAGAAAGAGTCATGCCTTTCCTGCGAAAATGCCAACAAATGTGTTTCTTTATCCTCCTCCTCCTCCTCCTTTAGGACAGCGCAGCATCCATCTGTGGCTGATCGGGAAAATGACTGCAGCTTCGGTCCAGCAGCAGCAGGCCGACCTTGGGTCACACATGCAGTTTGATTTTGGGCCGGATAAATAAAAAGCTGGAGGAGTCTCCGGTCAGTGAGCACAATCTGTCTCTGAACCGAGCCAGGCCCCACCCGCTGGGCTCAGCCTCCACATCAGCAACAATGATGGGAACCACAAACTGATTCTCTGGTTCAGCATCATAGCTGATTTTATTACTATTATTAATAACATTTATCACAGTTCAATATTATTGCATCAGTGAGGGGTTTGGTAAAAAAAAAAAAAAATAACAATTTGATTTATTTCGCCTGTTATAAAGAAAAAAAATGTGGGTGTTAATTTTTTAAAGTCGTATTTTCACTATGTTATTCATACAATTATTAACTTCAGAGTTCTAAACTAAATATTTAATTCACCAGTTAAATATTTAGTTTGGAAGCTAAACATTTAGTTTCTAAGTTTTTAGCTCCCAAAATAAATATTTATTTTTGTTTTTATTTTTTTTAAACATTTAGTTTGCAAAATACATATGTAGCTTTCAAATTAAATATTTAATTAGGAGTCTAAATATTTAGTTTCTATATAAACATTTATATTGTATCTAAATATTGAGTTGAAAATAAAATATTTGGTTCCAAACGAAATCTTTGTTTTCTCAGTCTAAACATTTAATTTCCAAACAAAAACTTTTTTCCAAACCAAACATTTAGCTCAGACCTAACTAACTCAATTAGCAATCAAAATATTACATTTTATAATATATATATATATATATATTTAAATATTTGTTAAAACTGTCACTGTGTCGGGACAGAATGGTAGGAGATAGATAATCTGAGAAAAAAATCTATCTCCTTTGCTTTCTTCCAGTGCTAACTAGAAATAACCAATCAGAGCCAGGAGGCGGGTCTTAGCGCTGCCAATCACTCTGCCTCTCGCCCCCTTTCTTTCTGCTATAGCATAGACTGTAGCTACAGATGACTGAAGATAAGCAGTTTTCCTGTAACAATAGGTTGTTTAGCACAGTTTGCAGGTAGTACATGAATTGATTGATAGCGCTAAGACCCTCCCCATGGCTCTGATTGGTTGTTTTTGATCGAGAGAGACAGACAGCAACAGTAACTCAGGGAGAAGGTGGAGATCGATCTTTTCACATATTACCTGCCCCATAATAAACTGTCACAACTTGGTGACAAATGTGTAAAATAATATATTTTTTATATTTACATACTGCAGCTTTAATGTATGATCACAACATAAAGCAGAGCTGGAGAACTGCATTAATGCCAACTGGCAGGCAGATGGCGATATAGACCATTTAGTACTGATTGGAGACGCAACTGAGACAGAGTGCATGATGGGAAAGTAAATGAGGGGCCATTAATCCACATGGTGTGTGTGAGTGTGTGTGTTGACATGTAAGCCAGACGTGGCAGTGTTTGCTCATATCTGAGGTTTATGTGGAGTAATCAAACTAACAACCTGCCAAGCAAAGCTCAGCACTGATGTGATGTAACACAGAGGTCATAGTTCAGCAGCATTAATATTACAAATTAATCAAATTCATTTTTCATTGTTTTGCTGAGCCTTTTCTCAACTTGAACAGACCCTTCATCCCATCATTCATCTCCTCAAAACTATAAACTAAACTAGCAACATTCACTGAACTAAACCAATCCTTATGCAGCCACCTCTCAAACAAAAAACGAATTTAGTGCTGCAGCTCTAGTCCAAATAATATTTCAGGTTCTGGCAGTTCAGATGTCTCAAATTCAAAAGTAGTGACTGTAGAATTTCAGGAATCTTCACAAAATCACATAATTAAAGTTCTAAGGAATGTGGGCAGCCATGGGCGGATCAAGATGGTGGCCAACCGGGGCCAGTGCCCCTGAGGAGATAATACTAAAACAGTTTCTTATGATCATATGTGCTGAGACTGACCAATAAGAGTCCAATAACAAATTGCAGTTTTATTTTACTAACAAATTAGTAAAATAAAACTGAAATTGCACTTTATTGCACTTTGAGTTTCAGCTGTGTTTCCATCAGTTAAATCAGGGGTCTGCAACTTGCAGCTCTGTAGCCACAAGTGACTCTAAGGCCCTCGTCATATATTAAACAATCAAATATTGTCCTGTTTTTTTGTTTCATTCTTTTGTAACTTTTATGAATTTTTTTTTTTTTTACATATTTGTTGAAACTGTCACCGCATTGTGACGATATGAGACAGATAATCCTCTGCTTTCTCCCAGTGCTAGCTAGAAACAACCAGTCAGAGTCAGGAGGATGGTCTGTAAGCTGTCAATCACAATCTTGTGTGGGGCCTCTCATCCCCTCTTTCCCCCCTGCTCTGTGCTACGCTGCAGCTAAGCATAGCCTATTGTGAATGTTCAAGATAGATAGCACGGCCATTAATGACGGTGGATAAACAATTTTTCTTTAACGGTAAGTTGTTTCTCTGCCATTAGCGCATTTAACAACAAGTACATGAATTGGATTGACAGCACTATGACCCTCCTTGCTCTTTGGTTGTTTTTCTCATTTCTTCTTGTTTATTGTTGTCATAGCAACTCCATGGCAACTGTCATGACAGCTAGTTGCAGTTACCTACCAAGATGGCTGTCGGCTACAGAGTTCCCGTAAGAGAGATGTCACATGAGAAATATAGTAGTAGTAATTCATTAAGTCTTTTAGAATTTCTGTAAAATAGAATAAAATAGAATATTAATATTCTCCATTGGCCCGCAATGGGGGAATCCAGGTGTACAAGTAGCAAGTCAAAGCTAAACAGAAACATTCATGTTCAAACTATAGTGAAAAATAAATATCAACTTTGGCAAGACTCATGGTACAAGAGATGGGACTGGAAGTCTTGCCTAAGAGACCACAGTCACTGATGGAAGTGATCGCCATAGCAATGACAAGCTGTAAGGAAAATAAGTACGGGTTCAAAACCTAAGGTGAATAAAGAGAACTAACGTATCGGAGAAAACCATGACTTTCCATATATTTGTTAACCGAAAGGCTTTTAATATCCCCTGGATGTGTATTGAGACCAGTTTTACACTCCAAAAACACTAAATTTTGCCTAAATGTTTTTATCCAATTTTTAGTACAAATGTCTTCGTACACTCAGAAGTACAAAAACAATTTACAAGTAACTTTTCAGCAAGATATAGGAGCTTGTTTATGTTAATAATTCCTTAATGTTGCCTTAAAACAAGCTCAATATCTTGCTTATAAGTCACCTGTAAGTTGGTTCTGCCCTATTTCAGGTGCACAAAGATATTTGAACTAGAAACTAAATAAAATTCTTGGTAAGCTCTTGTGTTTTTTTGCAGAACAATTTTAAAAAAGCGCTTTGTTACGAACATCTTTACACACACACACAGATGTATAGCCAGCAAACAGGCAGGGGATTCCCTGATTGCAAAGCTCCTGTTTTGTTTCTACAATTGCATTCATAAAATTTCTAAACACTCCACATTTGATCTGCTTTAGAAGAGAGACAGAAAGCAGTAAAAAGCCCATCCACTCTCCTGCAGGAGGGGTTAATCCATCCATCCAGCCATCCATCCATCCTGCAGGGTGATTTTTGATGGATACCCAAATGCAGCACAGCTTAGCCCAACACTCATCTCTGACCGACCGAATCATCCTCTCCTCTCTCCGAAGCCACACACACTCAACAGATGGACCACTCTCATCACCTTTCAGCACTGGTAAGCAGCCCCATCAACATGGAGGAGGGGTGAGCGAGAGGGAGAGGAGCGAGTCGGGGAGGGGGTGAACGAGCTTTTCAAGTTTCTGTCAGTTGAGCTGGAAGCTCTAGAGCGAGAGGAGTCGAGGAAAATAACAGAAATTTGCTTACTTTTCATCTCTTCGGATAGATATGTTGCTTTGATTTTTGGGAGCCATTTTCATTTTTATTGTTATATATAAGAGCAAACTGCATTTGTTTCTTGTCAACAACTATGGCACAAGAAAAGTTGGAGAAACCTGGTGGACTATGAAAAAATATGGCGGTTCTTCTCTTCATCTGTCGCCAACTACAGAACGCTGCTTGCTTAAAAGTCCTTTAAAGAAGGGATGGGTGAAACCTTGTGGGACTTTACTTCACACACGTGGAGTTGTTAACACTAAATGTTAGCAAGAGTGTTATGAACTGTGCAGCAAAATCCTCCAATCCTGTGAAATGAGGCATTTTTCCTAAAAGATCCTTCAAAAAGATCACAGATTTCCAGTTGTTGACGCCGTCTCTGTTCCTTTTTACCCTTATAGACTGAGTCAGAATGAATGTCTGGCTTCTTCTTTTGCTTGCACCCGTCCTAAGATCGCAAGTGACTCCAAAATTACCAGCAGTATTGTCCGGGGAGATGGCCAACATCTCTGATTTTTCCACAAACACCACAAGAAGTTCTGAGGAATCCCCCACAGAGCTTCCTGAGATTGGTGAGATACCGTCAGAGGCGCCCACCGAGGTGGAGGATGACTGGTCACCAGCAGAGACCTTTTTGTACACCGGAGACCCCTCCACTTTGAATATGGCACGTTGTTCGCGGGCGTACAGCACCAAGGCACAGACCGGATCTCTGCCGAGTAACTTCAACGCCCCACTCCAACCAGCTCAGGATGCGCTGGCTAACACTGCCAACTTTCTCAACATGGTGTTCCAGGCCAGCGACCTTCGGGAGAGTACAGTGGATGAGGATATGGAGTGGTACCACGCCCTAGTCCGCTCCCTTTTGGAGGCAGACTTGCTCATTCAGCGGGCTTTGCTCACCTTTGACGCTGACCCCACTGCCCCAGTGCCACAGCTGGTTCTTCGTGCGACTCGCAACCCAACTGGCAAACAGCAGGCCATCCTCCTTCAGGACGTATCCAAGGCCTGGGAGAGTCTCCACCCTCCATCTCCTGCCCCCGATGACAGCTGGTTTAGAAAACTGAAGTTCCCAGAGTCCGGCCAACCAACAGCTTCCCTGTCCAAGCGGGTTCTCCTCAATGACCTCACCACATTAGATACGCCAAAGTGGGGACAGGGTGACAGCTACGTGACCAACCGAACCAGGGTGCAGTATGCCAGTGCCCCGTTTCTGGACTGTAAGGATGGGTATTTTGAGCCTGGGTGGATTCTCACCCTGTCTACCTCCTTCTATGGACTGAAGCCAGACCTGACACCAGAGTTCAGGTAAGTATCTCCTCACTCTCAACATTATGGTGCTAACCTTTAAAGGCCTGGTTTTTGTGATTTAAAAATGAGACTATGATAAACTGCTTCAAAAAGTTTTGATGTGACCATTTTATAAGATACACCTGGTCAATTGCTTGTTAATACAAATAGCAACTCATCCAATCATAAGGTAGCAACTCAATGGATAGAGGCCAGAGTTGGGTAGTAACTAGTTACATTTACTAATAGGAGTAGTTTTACTAGACTGTACATTTTACTTTTAATTGAATAATTTTATTATGAAGTATTTCTACTCTTACTTGAGTAAAATTTCTGGATCCTCTACTCACTGAGTGAAAAACAAACATTTTTCAACCAAAATCTCCCCAGACACAGAGACACACCTGCACTTTTTGATAAAGTTTCATAAGTTTCATATTGACAGAAAGTGATTTGGAAATTTTTTCACCTGGGTTTGTTATTTTTTTGCCATTTATATGAACTGTTGTCACTTTGGTTCTTAAAATACTAAAATTTCCACTTAATTTTATATTTTTGGTCCGTCTGATTATGTAATTTCTAAATATTAAATGATTGATAATATGATCAGTTACTCAGTACCTTTACCAAATACTTTTTTTGCTACTCTTACTTCTGGACAATTATTGGGTACTCTGTCTGCCTCTGATTAAGACACAGTTTAAAGAAGAAAGGGGATATAAGTGATTTTGACTGGTCCTACATTGAGAAAATATGAAGTGACAAGTATGAATCTTTTGGTGTAAAAGGCAATAGGCGAACAGACTTGCTTAAGATAACATGTCACACAGCCACTCGTTACAACTAAGGTATGCAAAATACCTTCTCAGATTGTACACATTAAACCTTGAAGAACAACAGAAGAAGGCCACACCTGGTTGCAAGTCTGTCAGGTAAAAACAGGAAACTATAAGAGTGTATCCACACAGGTTAACCAAGATGGGATGATGATAATGTGGAAAAATGTTTCCTTATTCAACGAGTTTCCATTTCAGCTGCATCATTCATATGGTAGGGTCAGAGTTTGGTGTAAACAACATGAAATCATGGATCCATCCTGTTTGTGTCAACAGTCCAGGCTGGCTGTGGTGACGTAAATGTGCGGGGGTTTATTTTCTTGGCACTCTTGCAGTCGCTCAATACCAATGTCAAAACCACACCCTACCTAAGTATTGTTGCTGACCACGGGGATGTGGTTAAGATTCCCATCATGGATGTGCAGCTGACAAATCTGTAGCAACTGCAGAGGTGTTTCCATTACAAATGTGTGCAAATCTTTGTTTATATTCCATATGCCAAAAAAAACGCAATTTTACAAATTCAGTGTTTTCATTAAATAAGAAATTAAATTAAAATCATGGGGGGGAAATTGTAGTCTATGATTTTACTGAAGAGCAATGGATTCAACACGTTGGAATGACACACAACTTTTTATAAACTGTGCAAATCTGCGAGAGCTCTGGTGGAGTCAGCTGCACATTGTCCAAAAAAAAAAAAAAAACCCCCAACCAAAAACAAACAATCATCCTCCAACCACTTCCGGTTGTCTTCTTCTTCCTTGTTTTCGCCAGTAGTAAGATCCAGCTGTTGATCACATGACTTGAAAAAGGGTAGGGTTGGTTTTTTTGATACGGCTGAAAAACCACCTCATCCTAGGTTAAACGTTTTGTTTAATCAATTTTTTTATTATTATTTTTTAATTGTTGTGTGTCCATTAAGCAAATTTATTATATGGTTAATGTTAACACAGCCTGTGTTATGTTATATGGACCAAAATCTCTAACACCTACTTGAATCTATGCCACAAAAAATTAAGGCCATTCTGAAGGCAAACAGAGTCCGTACATTATAAATTGTACCTGACAATGAAGTTAAAAAGAGTCAAGTACTAAAAGTAGCTTAATGAAAATGTGCTTCAACAATCAGTTAGTTTTAGGGTTTGTACATGTAAACAGATTTTACTTTCCGCCCTTACAAACATAGCAAGCAAACTGTTTTTGCTTTCTTTTCTTAAACCGGATAGTTTGCCTTAAGAAAAAAAATAAATTTTAGAACAAGCAACAAACTAAGAAATAAGAAGAAACATTTATATTTCTCATTATTATTTTTTTTCTTGGAGAATGAGATTTTACTTTCTGGAGAAAGGATTAATTGGCATGGTTGAATGAAAAAAGCAGTTAAGAATTGATGATTGAAGCTGCATTGTTATCTTTAATCATCTTGTTGGCCATGTTTTGTGTTTCAGAGGTGTTGTACGTGTGGATGTGAACGTTCAGGACATCGACTTGGATCAGTGTGCAACAGGTGACAGCTGGTTTGCTGACACTCACCAGTGCAACCGCACCAGCATGGAGGTAAACAAAGGAGAAATTATCTCAGCAAGACAGACAATTATTTTGTACTTTCTTTCTTTAGTTGATCAAGAATTATCCCATCCGGTTGACCTTGGTTGGGTGGCTTGTTTAATATCTATGTTAAGAAGTTATAATAAAATTTTATGTTATTGAAGCATAGTATTTTGAATAGCAATCATCATTGCAATACAGCGTGCGCAGTATTGCAATGATGAAGGTCAACTTGAATGCAATATCTTGTAGGCTGTAATTTTTCAAGTGCCATACATTGACACTTTGTCCAGTAAGGTTTATCTCTCACTATGGTGGCCTATTACGACTAGAAAAAAGAGGAGTAAATTTCCACCAAAAAACTCAGAAATGTTTTAATTAATCGCAGAAATTTTCCAGAAAAAAACCCAACAAATTCTGGGCTTATGAAGTCAAAAATTTGCCTGAAAAAACCCCACCAAAATCTTCAAGGTTTGAAAATTTTCTTAGTCTCAAAAGTCAACATTTTCGATTTTTGAAACTCAGAAGTTTTTTTTGTTTGTTTGTTTTCCTAGAAAAATTCTTGGTTTAATCTAAAAACCTGAGAGTTTTTTCAAGCAAATTTTCAACTTTCAAACTCAGAAATTCTGACATTTGTTTTCTCAAAAATGTCTGAAATTTTTTGGCAGAAATTTACTCCTTTTTCTATCTACAATGACGCTAATACGCCGTCCTACTCTCACTAACCTTGACACTCGAAGCTTTCTGGTATTTAACAGGATTTGCCCAGTTTCTCTGGTTAAAACGTAGTTGTCATGTGACGTCACACGTCCGTGAACTTTATAACTGACGAAAATCTTGGCAGGCAGTTGCTATGACAACAATAAACAAGCCACAAGTACTAGCTCTCCCCTTCTTCCTAACTTATCAATAATATAAATACAGTAAAACTATTACTCGACCACAATTTTTGTATACACTACCCATCTCTATGTAATATTAAGATAAATATCAGTGATATTTACTGTAGTACTTACTGCAGAACTTGCAAAATTAGCTTAGCTAATTTATCAGCAAGCTAAGTCGTACACGTTGCCTACGTGTGTCACTATATGTAGCTACTTACTCTGCCAGTCACCAGAACCTTTTTATTCGCACGAAGACTTTGTAGGTCCTTTACAGATCCGCTGAAACATTAATTGTATGCGTCCATAGATTTCAGGCTCCAAAGCTCCTCCATGTACGCACTTTTCGTGTTCACAGTCAACTACGTCCTAGTTGAAGGCAGCTTGCTCACATCGTCTGACATATTTTCCCTCTGCGTCTCATAAGGTCGATACCGATAGCAGCGATTTTGTTAATGCATCTTTCTCTCGCACATTGGTCCACATATTTCTCTTTTTTGTTGATCTCAAAGCCATGGGTCTGCTTTGCATTGCCTACTAAAATGGTGCGGATCACTTCCGGTTCAGACTTGTGAGAACTATGTACTGATTTTTGTGCTGTGACTTTAACTTATTACATTTTTACTAGACTTAATGTTTTTCCATTGATGAATATTGGTTCTCATTGTGATTCACTGGATTCCCAAAGCCTTAGAAATAGTATTATAATTCCCACTTTGTTTCCATTTATTCTTGAATTGCTTTAGCCTGGAGCAGTAAATAAATAAAGTAATAAAGTAATAAAGGAAGGAGGCTCTCTGTTTGACTCCTAGGGCTTTAACAATCACTTGAAAAGATATATTGGGGTGACAAGAAAATAAACCAATGTAAACAGAAAAACTCCCAACCCTGATTCTGTCTGTTACTTTTACGATTAATTTCCTTTCAATTATGAATGCTTAAACACTGTTTTTTTTTTTAATTCACAGCTTACGTTTTATCGTCTATTTTCTTCTCATACTTTATTAACAAATGCACTCATCTGTTGGCTGTTGGCCCAACCAGCCCTGTATCAGCTTCCTTCTCTCTGATAGGTTGACGTCTATTTAAAAGTGGATGGGGTTGGTGGCGGGCAGCAGGATGATCTGATGGATTATAGCCATAATCTAGCACACTGACATACTTCCTTTTTCATAGAGGTCTAAGCCCAAGGGAAGAGCATTCGAAAAATCCTCTGACACCTCATGGCGCCAGTTTTCCATCCTGATTCAGTCTTTGAGACTTCTACGTTACTGACTGGACAGGATATGGATTGTCCTGTTCTTCATCGCAATGCTTTTTTTAATGCCAAAACCTGCTTATAATTTCATAATTATAAGCAGATTTTGAAGGTTTAGGTGAAGCCTTGATATTCATAGAGAAATTACATAGAATATGAAGAAATATCCCATTACATCCCATTCTTTTCTAGATATACAGAAAGGAAACTCAGAAAAATCTTTTATTTTGTATTCCTAAAGCAGTATCATCTTGATACTTGACACAGTCCATCGATGTTTGAATTATCTAGCCCCTAACCTTAAACCACTTGATGCATTCTTGTTGGTTGTGCAGGAGGCTTCACTTCTGCTTTTCAAATCTGTATGGTTGTATAGTTGCACATCTGTTTGCAACCATTTTCACGTGAGTGTAAACGTTGAGTGGGGGGTGTGGCCAGCAACAGCTTATTTGGATTTAAAGTGACAGAGGCCCTGAAACAGCTCAAAGTAGGCAGAACTGAGCAGACTAAAATCTCATTATCTAAGAAGGATTTTGTACAAAAAAATATAGCGAACATGTTTTGTATAACCCATAGACCTATCCTAACCTCTTCAAGGAAGCATCATAGGTCACCTTTAAATTGTATGATTTGGGTCAAATGTTTGAATACCCTTCAACAAGCTTCTCAAAGTAGTTTGCTGTAATTTTGGCCCATTTCTTCTCACTGAACTGCTGTAACTCAGTTAGGTTTGAAGGCCTTTTTGCTCACACACACTTTACTATTTTGTTGGGACTGACATGAGGGCTTTAAGCCACTTTCTAATAAGTTGGTGATACAATTAGGGTCATTTTCCATTTATAAGACCCATTTGTGCCCAAGTTTAAACTTTCTGGCCGGTCTTGAGACATTGATTGTTGCCTCACACTTCAGCTGTAGTTTCATCAGACCACAGGACAATCAAGGTATTGGTCCCTGTCTGCATTAATATATCTAATCTGGCTTTTTATGTTTCCATTGGAGTATTTGTTTCTTCTTTGCTGAGCAGCCTTTCAGCCCATGTTGGTAAAGGACTGGTTTCACTGCCTAAAGGCATTTTCTGACACATTTATCTCTGAAACACAGAGCTGCATGCTGTTTATACTTGCATATAACTATATAAACAAATGAATGTGGCACCATCAGACATCTGGAAACTAGGGCTGAAATGATTAATCAGATTAATTGTGATGAATCAATTATTGAAATAATCATCAACTAATTTAGTAATCGATTAATCATTAACTGGAGTAAATACTCTATACTTTATTAAAAAAAAAAACATATTTAGAGCAGCAATGAAGTGAAAACTATACATAGTTTTCGCTAAAACTATACATATAAAAAAAAAAGACATTCGTTGAGCACATCGTCCGTTGAGGCTTTGTCCTTGATGTATTTATGGATCTTGGATGTTTCATCCTGGAC
>CAEGAE010071775.1:0-15446 GCA_903067095.1 Girardinus metallicus | reverse complement strand
GACTCTGCAGAAGTCCAGTCCAGTTCTGGACCTGCTGGTTTCATTTCTCAGGAAGTCTGACGGATCGAGGGAATTTGGAGAGAGTGACGACAGCTCCTGCCCCACTCAGCTCCTTCAGACTAGCCAGCAGCAATTAGCAGACACCTGGTCTGGATGTCTGCTAATTGGTTTGGAAATTCCCCTGTGAAACCCGAGTCCCTGGCTTTCTGGATTTCTCCCTTCGTCACGCCGAGTCCCTTCTTCACCTCTGCAGATTAACAATAAACCGTTCCTGGATTTTCAGCTGGCAGTCGGTTCCTCCTCGTTCCGCCGCACCTGAAATGACCTGTCCACCCTCTACCGCAGCCTCTACACCATCCACCAAAGAACTCACTAAGTCAAGATCTCACACTGAAACCCGGTTCACTTACAAAGAAACCGAACCCCCGAACCCACTGTACTACCCCCCTGCCGGAAGTTAACCTTCATTTCAGAGTACAGACAACCTGGTTGCCATCCACAAGGACAAGAACCACACAATCTCACTTTTCATCATTGTTAAAATAAACTCTGTTTATCTGAACCTGTTGTCCTGGTGCTGTTCTGCATGAGGGTAAAGACACTAGGACTCATCATGACACACAGGCCCAATTTTAAGGTGATAAATCAGGAAGTAAAATTTATCTTAAGAGCACAGGAAGAAATAATCTTCCTTTCAGGACAGAATATTCAGTTATTGCTTATGAAAACTTCAGATTGTAACAAATGTGACCTCTTGACTGAATTAATAGACTTAGTGAAATAGTTTACATTCATGGCCACTTTTCATATCAGTGATTAATATTTTCATCAACATTTACAACATTTAAGATAACAGTTATACTTAAATATCATTTTATTAATCAAATGAATTAAATTTTCATTTGTACAAAACCAAATTACAGCACCGTAAAAATATGTTAAAAACTTTTACATTTTAACTGAACGCAGAAATTACTGGTTTCAATTTTAACTGGTAATTTTATCAAAATATTCCATTGAAAACTGGTCCTGTTCTAGGTGTCTGACACACCAGAACCAGAACCAGAACCAGACCGTAACTCACGGAGGAAAACTGCGAGCAGCGTCTCCATCTGGACTCGTCTTCAGCAGCAGAGACTCAGACTGAGATCAGCTCTGATCTGGACATCAGGAAGTCACATGACCCACAGACAAACCACCGTGATGACATCACTTCCTCCTCTGCAGTCCGTCTCTCTGATGGACTCAGGCTCCAGGTACCGGCTGCAGCCTACGGTCCGACTGGTTCTGGTGCAGCTGAAGGTGAGCTTGGAGGTTTTCCAGCAGTCAGAGAATCAGCAGCTGAAGTCTGATGCTGCTGGAGGAGGAAACCACGCAGCTCTTCCTGTTGCTCAACATTCAGCCGCACTGTGACCTGAATGCATCAGAACCAGAACCAGCAGAACCAGCCACAGCATCAGACCTCAGTCACATCATGATGTCTGCTCCGTTCAGGATCTTCAGCCTCAGCAGCTATTTGTCCCTTTATCCTTTGGGTCTCAGACGGCCCGTGTTCTGGATCATTCCCAGAAAACTGATCAGTAAAAATAAAAGGTGACTCAAATTTTTTTTGAAAAAAAAATGTACTCAGGAATATTTTACCTTCAACTTTTAGTTGAGTAATTTTATGATGAAGTAGAGCTACTGTAACTAGATATTCTACCCACTGAGTGACTTCAGCTTCATTGAACCAAAAACTCTCAAACCAGCAGTTTTAGCTAAAGTTATGAAAGAAATTGATTTGGAAAAGATGATATTTTTACTGATTTTGTTGTTTTGTAATTATGTTACAAAATAAATTATTTTCATTTTGGTCCTTAAAATACCAAAATTTTCACATAACTTCATATTTTGGTCCATCTGATGATGTAATTTTAAAACACTGAATGGTTGGTAATTTGATCAGTTAGTAGATAAGTATCGTTTTTACCAAATACCTTTTTACTCTCGTTAAGGTCATTTCTTGGACGATTCATTTCTGTTTGCTCGGGTAAAAATGTGCTGAAGTTTGGTTTCTCTTCAGGGTCGTTTCTGGATCCTCTCCTCTGATTTGGGGCTTTTCAGCGCTGACGTCTCTGTTTGTTCCGTTTTACTGAAAAACCATTTCTCTGGTGAAAATAAACTTTTATCGCACAATTATGATGTTGTTTTGTTAAATGTGCGGCTGGAACCAGAGTTAGCATCAGGTGGTTAGCCTCTGACGTGAAGCGGCAGTTTGTGTTATGATTCAGCAAAACGCACAATAAAATGATCCCACACAGTAAACCAGTCAGGCCTTATAATGAAAAGCAGCAGGAGTTACTGCAGCGTCATGTTTCTGCCTCCTACAGCAGAAATCTCTCTGTCCTCCATGTTTCACATGTTTCCAGATTCATTTGTTAATCTGTCATTTCATCCAGCAGCAGGAAATCAGATGAAACATGGAGGACCGGACCGGACCGGACCGGACTGGGCCCTCTGACCATTATATGCAGAAGCTTCTTCATTTTGTCTCTGGAGAGGTCACAGGGGTCACAGAGGTCAGCGGCTCTGACCTTCACAGGGCGGCCTGCTGATGATCTGTTTGTTGTGGAAACTTCTGCCTGGATCATTTTGTTCTGTAAATAAAGTGATGCTGGTGGAGATGAGGGACTGGATTCACTGAGCTGAGACGAAACGTGTTCTCCTTCTTCTCCTTCTTTCCCAGATTTGCCACAGATCTGCAGCTGTCAGAATGAAGAAGAAAGGAGCCTCCTGTATCAGCACGAAGTCAACAAACAGAAACGTCCTTCAGTCGACTCTGTCGGTTCATGCTGCTGTTTTCTGTCGGTTGTCTGTTGTGAAGAGATTCGTGCTAACTGTAATGTCCTGTAGCAATATGGCTGAGACGTCACCAACAGGCCCACCAGGATGGAGCGCAGCAGCAGAGACTCAGTTCAGTTCATCAGCTTCAGACGCCGAACAGAAATGATCTGTTACTGTGGGATGAGAGCCGGTTGGTGGAAATAACTCAGATTACATTTATGAACGCACCGGTGAGTACAACTGACATTGATAATACATTTTTTTGTTTCAGTATATATTTTTTAGATTTTCTCCCCTCTAAATCTGACCGGGCTGCACCACAGCGCCCCCTGTGGTCTGGATGCAGAGAGGTGGTTCCCTGCCCAGCTGCCACCATGCTGCCTGCAGACATGCTACTGAAGATCTGATATAATCAGGTCGTCTGACCAGCATCCTGGACCTCCAGAGCGTGACGACACGTTCATCCTGCTATTAGATCAGGAACGGTTCCAGGAAGGAGAATCGTCTGAGTGAATGAGGAACCAAACTTCCTGACTGAGAAACAGAGAGAGAAACACTTTCTGGTTCTGATCAATTAATAACAATGTGGTTGTTTTTCATAAAATGGAGCTCAGGATGAGTTCAGGTCTCTGAGTTCTCCTCGCCTCATTGGTTCTGTTGGTAGAAATCCAGATGTTGATCTGATCTAAACATCCATCAAGTCTCAGCTGGCACACGAAGCGCTTCCCAGAAACTATATCTCTGGAATGTGGGAATTTCCTGGAGGGGATTATTTTTATCTGCTGCTGGTTTCTACCGTCTTTAATGAGATGAACAAAGCAGATTCTCCTCTGGAGACGTAATAAGATGAAGCTGATATGACAAAAATGTTACACAGATAAAATCATCAGAGAGCAAAAATATATTCTTAAGGTTTGAATAAATAAAGTGAAACATCTCTTTGTTCACCAGACAGCAGGTCCAGAACGTCGAGAACAGGAACCATCAGATCGTCAAACTGGAACCAGTTATCAGTTTGGTAACTGGTTCCAGTTCACCTCAGCCTCTCATCGCGTCAGTTTATCAGGATTTCATGGGAAGGAAATGATACAGTGAAGGTCAAAATTATTCATACTCCTGGCAGATTTAGGTTTAAAGGATCATTTTCATTTTACCATCATGTTTTCTTCTAACAGAAACTGAATGAAGTCAAAGAGCAACTCAGTGAGAGAGCTAAAGATTAGGGTGATGGTAAAGAGGCATTCCAACCTCAAACACTCTGAGACCAAAAAGAAATCATCCAAAAACCAGCATCAGAGGAAATCTCTAGTCTTTCTGCATGGAGTTCACATACAGCCAGAAATATTATGGATTAGATCAGGTTAGAATGGCCTAGTCAAAGTCCAGACCTTCATCAGAATCTGTGGAAAGGTTTATAAATTGAAATGGATCTGGAGTTAAAGGAGCTTCTCAAACTCTGGAGGCTGAATCCAAATGCACTCCACACTTTTCAGATTTGTTTTTATAAAAAAAATGTTAAAAACCAAAATATAATCAGAAATCTGTATTTTTTGTTCATGTGGGATGAGAAAACAAGAGAATGTAAAAGTCCAGTCTCTGAATAAAGACTGAAGAGTCGGACTCTAAATTAATGTTATTTATTTATCACTACATAAAGAAGATGTTAAAATAAAAATAAGGTGTTAAAATATAAATAATATAAGGTGTTAAAATATAAATAAACCTTCTAGATTCTTCTGTCGTTAGTAAGCCTCTTTGGTGAACATTTGAGAGCTTTTTAAGAAGATTAATAAACAAATAAAATATGAACTTCCTGTGCGCAAAGATTTAGCAATCTATAAAGTTTATTAAATACAATTTTTATCTGCAGAGAAACAAAAGCTGGATGATCAGCACTGTTAGCTCAGAGCTGCTGAAGCTACATGAATAACAGTCAGAGGGATTTCTGATGGTTTTATTACTGTTATGAAGTTAACAATTTGAAGCTAACGGTATGAAGCTAACGGTATGAAGCTAACGTTATGAAGTTAACATTATAAAGTAAATGTTATGAAGCTAATATTTTGAAACTAACGTTATGAAGCTAACATTTTGAAGCTAACGTTATGAAGCTAACATTTTGAAGCTAACGTTATGAAGCTAACATTTTGAAACTAACGTTATGAAGCTAACATTTTGAAGCTAACGTTATGAAGCTAACATTTTGAAACTAAAGTTATGAAGCTAACATTTTGAAGCTAACGTTATGAAGCTAACATTTTGAAGCTAACGTTATGAAGCTAACATTTTGAAACTAACGTTATGAAGCTAACATTTTGAAGCTAACGGTATGAAGCTAAATTTAAGCAGAACCTCAGAAACAAACGTTTTCCTGCAGCTGGTGCTGGATACGTCCCAGCGACGCTGCAGGGCGCGGTGTGGACTCAGAAACATAAATATGAGCATCAGCAAAGAAAACATGAGCTACTGTTGCGCAGATCTGCTCATGGGTTCAGATGTGGGTGCATGAACACACACATTGGTGTGCGACTCTGCAGCACTTCTCAGCAGGTGAAAGAAATCTGGTCCAATCAGCAGCTCCCTGAATTCAGGTAATATAAGGAATCCACCTGGTTTTGCATCAGAGCTGAAGAGGACAGACTGTCTCCAAAGCAGCATTTCATGGGAAAAGGACTTAGATTAAACAGGAACTACCGGTAAGCTGTTCACTGGGCTCAGTTGAAATGTAATTCGACTTTGGTTTTGCATTTGATAAAAAGAAATGCAGAACGGTTTGCACTGCTAGTTTTTTACAGTTTGGCTTTATTAAATGCATATTTAAGATATTTAATGTAAAAACTTATGTCCTGAGGAAAAGAAAAAATGTAATTATAAAATGTTTGGATTTGTTTGACTCAACCAAACACAGAATTCAATAATTCATGGTTAAAATTGTGAAAGAAATGTACGTCTAAGGTTAAAAATGGAATTGGTCATTAAGATAAATTATTAACTTTGTGTTTTTGTATGTTTTTCACCTCTTCTTTGATTCACACTCTGGTGAAAATAAAAAAGACTGAGTGAAATCCTGGAGTCTCTTCAAGTTCTCCTCCATGAAATTATAAAACACTTGACAACTGCTAATGTGGTCAAACAATGATGGGAAACAGGTGGAGGAACGATTAAACCAGGCGATTAAAAAGCAAACAGGAAGTGGAGAAAAATAACAGGATCTAGAAAAATATAACAGGATTTAAAACTGGAAAATCTAGATGATTAAAACCGCCAACAACTAAAATAAATGTCCACACATCATAACAGCAGACAATTAAAGCAAAGTAACATGATAATGTTCTGCTAGATGTTCCCCTCTCGTCCAATTGGACCGGTTCTTCCACTGGACTCTGAGAACCTTGAAGTAAAAACTTCTTATTCTCCATCTATATCTATATTTTAACAGATTCTCACTGACTCCATATTTATAAGGATTCCTTCTGAAGATGTTGTCGTCCGAAAAACTGAATGGAAATGACCTCATGTGACCTTTACACTGAATGCCCTGAAACAGCCACACATTGTTAGAAATGGCATTAAATATTAAAATATGGAGGTTTTTGCTCAGTGTCACACAGAAGGCAACATTTTAAACTCAAAGGAAACAATCAAAGGTTTTCTATCTGACCTGTTTTGCAAAATGAAAAGAGATTTAGTGAAACAAAAACTTATTTCATATGTTAATAATATTCAGATGAAACTTTTCTTACCACATTTCACAAGAATCTGTTGAATCATTAATTCTGTAATGAAACAAAAAGCATCAGAGCCAAATAATTGTGGTAGTATTTCAGTATTATTCAGTTAGGAACAATAAATATCCAGAGAAGTTTGCGACTTCTTAAGGTTGAAATGATGATACGTTAAATAATAATAAAGTATCTTACTTCAAAATAAAGTCTAAAATAATCTAATTTGGTCATAAAATCACACACCAGTCAAAGACAACCCTGACAGTGATGATTCTATTTTAGAAATATTAACTTAGCATCAGTGAAAACGGTGAAATCTGCTTTCACTGTTTATTCTGCATCAGCTGCAGTTCACCTCATCAACTGTAGGGGTCACTGTCACACGACTCTGCAACAGCAGAAGAAGAGTCTGTCAACAGTCGGCTTACCAACAGACATTACATGCTGCTTTCTCTAGAAAAGATTTTAAACTGATAAAAATAAAATTGAGAAACTGAATCTGGAAGAGGAGGAGGAGGAAGAGGAGGAAGCTTCCCCTGATGCTTGACTCTTTGATTCTGCAGTTTCTGCATTTTGTGAGTCAGTGTTAATGGAGGGGGGGTCAGATATTTGACTCCGCCCCCATCACCTGCAGATATTTCATCCTGAAGCGTTGGTGCCGACCTGCAGGGAGGATCGTGTCCCCGAGCAGAGCGTGAGAGTACAGCTGAACCTGAACGCATCATGACGTCACTCCGTCCCAAGCAGGTTTCTGTGCTCAAACAAAGGAGTCACTGTCCTGCTTCCTGTGGCCCAGTTTTCATGGTTAAAACGTTTTATTCCCCCGTTCTAAGCAGCTTTTAGCAAACAGTGCACAAACAGATGAAATGTTGCCACGTTAGTAACAGAAAATATTCATAATGTTCACAAAACATTCAAGGCACAAAAATCAAACTTAATACCAGAAACGGTAAATGTTTGCAGTCCTGTACAGTCAGCAAAAGCTGCTTAATATCTACAGTGATGAAAGACCTTTACTGAGCTGTTATACAGCATGGAGTCCTTGAAAGGAACAACTGAAATGTTAGCCGCTAGCTGCTAGCCGTTAGCCGCTACCCTTTAGCTGCTAGCTGCTAGCTGTTAGCAGGTTCTGGCCTGTGCCTGGATGTTCCAGTTTAGCATAAACTGTTGTCAGATTGTTGTCGCTGCTTCCTGATGGTTCTGGAATATTTTCTTCCTGAGGAAAGAAAAACAGGAAACGGGTCAGAGAAACAGCAGGAAGCAGGTTCTGCTGCGTCAGAACCAGGCTGTTTGGATCAGAACCAGGTTAAAGTGAAACATCCACCGACTAGCAGACGCGTTTTCTCTGAGTCTACATCATCATGATCGCTCCGTTGTTCTGAGTTCTGGTTCCGGTCGTCTCCAGTTGGACCTGAGCTCAGTTTTTCTGACAGAAACTCTGATTGGATCTTTGGACCTTTAAACAAACCGAGCCGATCATCAGCAGGTTCTGCTGTTTCATCTCCAGCCTCCAGAATCTGCAGGCTCTGATCTCTGCATGTTTTCTGATCATATTTATAATATAAGCACAGCGTCTCATGAGTTATTGGTTTATTACTGATGTGTTTGAGGATTATCGCTCCAGCTGCTTCCTGTTTCCAGCAGATGGGTTTTGGTCTGTCTTTGGGTTTTGTTCCCGTCTTTGGGTTTTTTTATTCCTGTCTTTGGGTTTTTTTGTTCCCGTCTTTCGGTTTTGTTCTGTCTCTGTTTGGTCCAGGTGCGCAGCCTCACCACCTGATTCTTTATCTGTCCATTAGAAACATGAGCCCTGCAGGCTGTAGACTCTCTGGAGTCGCTTGTCTCTGCCTTTGTGTTTATCCCGATTCGGTTTCTCTGACCTCAGTGCTGCTGCTTTTCATTTAGAACTGCTCTGGCCTTTAATCCAGGTTTGAGTCTGTAATTTAGAAGAACTATAATTCTAGTTCCTCTGAGCTGAACATATAAACCCATCAGTCTACAACGTGACTCGGGTCCCTGCAGCTGCATTTAGCACAGTTTCACTATTTAACTTGTTTTTACTCTTGAATTTCACACTTTATCTTTATGATATAAAGCAAACATCCTGTCAAACAGAACAGGAACAGGATATTTGCTCAGTGATATCTCACACCATCGGTAAACATGTTTAACCTTTAGGGAGAGAAGCTCAGTTTACCATGGAAACAGAATCGCCCTCAGCTGAGGGGATTTCCAACGGTAAATATGATTAATCGGTTTCATCTGGGCTTTACATGACTAAAACAAAACACAACCAACAAACAAAGAGACATCACAGCGGCAGAATAAAGAGAAGTAATAAAAAGTTAAAATCCAGATGGGAATTAATCAAATGTCCAGTTAATAATCAAAGCAGCTCCGACCAGGCTGGAGGTTTTTAGTCTGGTTTAAAGGAACTCAGTGTTTCAGCTGGTTTACAGTTTTCTTTAAGTTTGTTCCAGATTTGTGTTGCCTAGAAGCTGAATGCTGCTTCTCCGTGTTTGGCTCTGGTTCTGGATGCAGACCAGAACCAGAACCAGAACCTGAGAGGTCTGGACGGTTGATACAACAGCAGCAGATCTTCAGTGATTCTAAATGAACAGAAATATTTAAAAGTCTGAGTCTGTGAGTTTCTCTGGTCCTGGAAATGTTCTGCAGCTGGCAGGAGGCCCACTGTTGACCCGTCTATTTGTGGCTCTGGAGGTCAGAGGTCATCCTGATCTCTGGGTTCCAGCTGTAATAACTGAAGCTGTGTGTTGACTCTAGACCTATAACTTTATAGCTCTAGATCTATAGCTCCAGATCGCTCCTCCTCTGGTCCAAAGACTAAACCTCCAGTTTCTGTCTGGGGAAAGTTTCTCTGCTCTCAGCTCTGCCTGTTTCTGAACACGTACCTGATTTTGTCTTTTATCCTTAAAACGAATTGGCGTATACTGGACTTCCTCTTCTCTGACAGAACCTGCTGAAATAAAAGTGAAGTTTGTGGTTAAAAACCAAGCAGACAAATGAAGCTTCTGTGTTTCTCTGAAATGCTAAAATGAGATTATTTTCCCAGCGAAGGAAGCAGCAGAGATGTGACGCCCCAGAAACACCAAAACAGGTCAAGAAAGACGAACTGGACTGAACTCTAGTCTGATCTGGAGGGACTCGGCAGTCGGCCTGGTGGGACTCCACTGATGGAAAGATCAAAATCTGAACCTGACAAGAAGCAAATCAGAAAGTAAAGCCTCTGCTGCCTCTGAACAGATCCAGCGATGATCTGTTAGTTACTGAACCGTGAAAGTTAAATATTTAACTCAGATTTTATATCTAACTGAGTCGCCCAGACGGTTCGTTAGGTTTCAGCATCTGGTCTCCAGTTTCTCCACCATCATGTTCTGTCATTTCCTGCCAGATCAAAAACAGGAAGCAGAGAATCTGAGGTAGCTGATTGGTCGGTTCCTTCCAGTTTCCAGTCAGGAAAACCATTTCCTCCACGGCTACACCCGTCCTGCTCCCATTACCACCAGTTTGCTACGGTCACTGGAGAACTGCATTTAACTGAAATTAACTTTAATTAAAGCCACACAAGGAAAACGTTCTTAATTAAATATAACGAGATTTTAAAAAGTTTCTTTAAAAGACCTGGAAACCTCATCTGCTCTTTTTTAGCCTCATAAGATGAAAATTAATCAAACTTTGAATTTTTCCCTGAAACTGAACAAAAAGCCAGAAATAAACATGTTTTAATCTCAACCATATTTGTAAAGTTCAGTGTTTTATTTTATGTTCAGCTTTAAAACTCAGTCAGAAAAAGAAAACCAGGTTCAGAAAACATCTTGTTAAAAAGATTAAATAAAGTAACGTTAGTTAAAAACTGAAGATGTTAAAAAGGAGAAAATCTTTTACCTCCCAGTAAAACCAGCAAAACTGTTAATAAATAAGATCTGCTTCCCCAGTCCCCAAGCAGCCGTATTAGTCTTTAAGGTTAATTTAAAAAAATAAACGGTTTTACTTTACCAAAGTTTCCAACAAACAAATCAAATGGTAATCCTGAGTATTAATCGTTTTGTTCTTTTCCCTGGGCATCAGCAGCTTCTTATTTTAAACAAGAAAAAATAAAACATGATTTTTAGTCAGAATTAGTTATTGCAACATTTTTCTGTGTTGGTTTTTTTTCTTAAACATGCAGGATGCTAAATGCTAACTGCTAAATGACAACCAGCTGCTGTAATGAATCAAACTGGTTCAAAGAACTGGTTCTGATTCTGCACCAGTTCATTCTGTCCCTCATCCCACTGCACTGACCTTCACCTGGCTGGTCCAGAGGTTTCATCAGGAGCCGCAGTCATGGAAACCAACAGCCAATCACAGCGTGAGAACAAGCTAAAGCTAACCTGTACGCTGCCTTATTTAATCCAAGATGGTAAAAACTGAACATTTAACACAAAATCAGCTGGAAATGAAACTTTCTGCCAAATTCTGTAATGAATATTTATGTAAAAAGAAGTTTAGCTTCACACCAGATTTTTCTGGGTATTAAACTGTTTTCTTCTGGCTGGTTTTAGGCGTTATTGATGTGTAAACCACCAGGGAACCAGGATCGTCCCTCCGGTCTCGTTTCAGATCAGGTTGTTACCTGGTGGGAGAACAATCTGCTCACATGGAGAGGATCGGGTTGTTGAAAACCATCCAGGGGGAATTTACAGGTGAATCATTCAGTATCTAATGATTCCTGCTGCATTCAGTCCTGATGACTGAATGTGGGAAACATTAACCAGAGAGAAACCAGCCATCAGGTCCAAACCCTGATATAAATCTACAATCTGAGTTTGTTCAGTCTGAGCATCATGTCTGCTGGTTTAGAGGAAACATGAGGAAAACAGGCTGCAGGTTTAAAGTGCGGCGCTGCTTTAAACCACCTTACATCAGAACCAAGAGATCCAGGACCATCAGTCTGATGTTCAGGCTGTTCAGGTGGAAATATTTTACAGTTTACATAAAACCACAGTAAAAACAACATCAACAGCTCAGATTAATGTCATTTTACATGCTGATGTCAAACTGTCTGAAGAGATTAATGCTACAGAACATTTCACAATCTCATGTTCAAACTTATACATCTATAAACATTAAATTAATAAATGAATCTCAGAGTAAAATGATCAAATACCTGCCTTGTGTTTGAATGTCTGATGACTTTTTGCCCAGAAACTTCTTCTTCATCAACAAGAAAACCACAGCAACCAATCCAATAAGCACGACTGAGACAACAGCTGAGATCCAATCTGTCATCAGGAACAAGACAAAACAAAAATGAAGATGAAACAGAAACGTCACAAAATAAGAGAATTAAATTCTTGATCTTTGGTGATAAATCTCACATGTTCTTCTGTCATTCGGAGGTTCTGTCTGGTTGACTCCACAGGATGACGTTAAATTAACATCAACAGTCTTGTTCTCTGCAGGATTGGCTGCTACACATTTATATGTTGAATTTATATCCTCTTTATGGACAGTAACATTCAAAGACAGAGAAGAGCTGCTCTGGTTCCGTATTTCTAGGTCTTTGGTCCACAGCAGAGTCTCTGGTTTGTCCACAGAGCAGATCAACAGGCAGAGGTCAGGGGTCACTTTAACAGCTGTTACTTTAGGAGTTGCTGCTGGATCTGCAGAGAATCAGACCAACAGTTAGTGAAAATGACTAGAGATATTCTGAACAATCATATTTCTGTTTTTCAGACAGTCTGTGAGTTTTGATCTTCTGGCCTCTCTGGACACAGATCACAGCTTGTGAGTCCATGAATGTTTAAAAGGTCCATCTTTGTAGACCATCAGTCCATTCAACCCATAACTGTGATGGCTAGTTAATGCATCATTAAGAATCAAATGTCCCGTAAGTTATTGATTTCTAATTCAGCAAATGGTTTTGAACATTACGTTCTTAGAATAGTGTCTCCTTTTCTCTTCTGCTTTCCACTGGTTGTTTGTTAGTTTTCAGGTCTAATTCAGCTTCTTTCCAGTTCTTCACCAGACAGCTTCATAAAACAATGACTGAAAGTCATTCGCCTAATAATTCCTGGAGCCGCTACTTTGTCATTTTTGATCTGAATTGAAAACTATGTTACTAACTGGCTATGGCACTTAGTCATAATTATTTATATCCATACCAAACCTATGATAGCTCTTCGCCCCCCATACAGCTCAGTGTGGTAGAAACAAACTAAGGTTTGTCTTTCTGCAATGTTTTTCAGTCTAGAGGAGCATTTTCACCCTCTAGCTAAAATGAAAAAAAAAAATGGTTTTGATGTACTAATCTTTATCCAAACTTGACATCTTGGCTATTTGTTCAATTGACTTGTTTCTGTTAATTTACATTTGTTGTGGCGAAAACATTTGCTGGGAGAATATTTTTAAGATATTACTGCATGGTGATAAACTATGTTATCCTATGAAAGAAATTCACAGATCTGATCATCAAACATGTTTTGGTAAGAGCAAAGTATGATTCATATAAATGGTAGGAAGCAAAGCTATTGGACCAGCTTCTTTTCTACTTGTAACATTGCAGATCCTTCAGACCAGACCACCATCATTGCTCTGTAGTTCAGTCCTGTTACTCATGGTCCATTAGTGGTGAACAGAGGTCCACTCTAAGTGATGGGCAGCTACACAAACCCAGACATAATCTAGGACGTCTGTGTGTCTGAATATCCAGTATGTGTAATGATATCAGACTAATAATTTAACCCCAAGAACATTATTATTCTGCCACTATGCTGCCCCCCTGCTGTCATACTGTCATACTGTATAAGGATCCAGATGAAGCAAGGAGCTGGTGCTGGTCAGTAAGAAGCATGCAGTTTCCTCCAGAAACATCCAAAGCACTAAATGCTGACCTAGTAAGGGGTCAGAGGTCAGGGTGAACTGACTAATGTCTGAGTGGAGAACAGATGGGTGGATCTTGGTTTTAAAGTCAGTCCATGTTATCAGTTGATAGATAATATAGATTCTTCACACACTGGATGGAGGCAAACTTGGTTTTATCCAGAAAACCATTCAGAGATTATGAACCTTCTGAACATAAAGATGTTATGAGATTTAACCTGCTATTTCTCACCAACCTTCATCTGACCTTTTGCCCTGCGAGTGTCATAAACCTGCTGTGTTGCAATGAGACATGAAACGAAGCTGCCTCTCAGGTTCAGAGACTGTTAGACATCTCTGCCATAAGGGGAGAATAATCTGATGAGGACTGACAGTAATGGACTCCAGCGACAGAAGGAGTTTATTGAAAAAAGCAAAAATGGTGACTTGGAAACTCACGCTGTTAAAGTTTAATATTTACTTATTCACTGTGCTTACAGCTGCAAACAGCTGTAGATGTGCTGCTTTTCAGCCAATAGGTTAATGTGTGAGATGGTTTATGTAGCTGATTCTTCATGGTGGTTTCTTCTAAAAGCTGGAGATAACTTCATGTTCATAGGAGGCTCCCAGTGCATGATGACATGGCGATGTTCATATGCAGTTAATGATGCTGTTAGCTTTGTTGTGCTGCTGGCTAAAGTCACAACATGAAGTGTCGCTCCTGACAGAACTCTGCAGATTCTGTAATTTTCAGCTGACTGAGACCAAAGATTTAAATATAACATCTTATGGACTTGAACATCGACTCGGTGAAAACAGTCCGCCATGTTTGTCCCTTAAAGATTAATGAGCCACAGAAACATCTTCCATCCTCTGGATCCAAATGTTGCAGAAAAACAGAAATCATGTTTGTTTTAATTTAGTAATTTTCACATTCAGTTACAGTTTCCTGAAACGTAAAAACAGTTTCTGTTATTTGTCTGACCAGCCTGTCTGTATCCTCAGCACTCCTTGCATCCTTCCAGCTGGATGCAGATCAACAGGTTCACTTTTTCTGACATTCATTAACCTCAAGACTTCAGTAATAGAAAGTTACTAAAATACATTTTCAGTGATTTTTCAAATTCTGCTGCTGATCCATCAAATGAGCTGCTGTAATGTGGGATTAGTTTTACTGTGTTCAGTTTGCAACTCAACCAATAAGGTTCATATACAATTGAATAGAAGTAATTATTATAAACATTTATTCATTTAATTATTATTTAACCAACTGGAAAATAGTTCACATTTACAACATCAACATTTATGCACAATTCATGCAGTTATCATAACTATTCACAGCTATGAGTGGACCTCAGGATTAGGACCCATAGTGGTAGCTGGTGTGTGATTGGCTCCATCATCACTAACTTCTTCCTCTCCTCCATGAAAACTGACCATCTGTCTGGAGGAAATGAAAACATGCAGAGCTTCATTTATAGATTTGAAGCAGTCCTGTTGGGAGCCTTCATCACATCTAGTCTTGACACTCATTATTGGTCACAATATTAATCTCATCAGCCACAAACATGGTGGTTTTTATCCTCATCTCACGTCGAAGACCATATGAAACATCTCCATATCTGCTGTATTCCTCTCAGAAATAACTAAACATGCTGATTCAGGAGGACTCTGCTGCCAATGAGAGAAGAGAAAATTTAAAAATATAACACATGCTCCCCAATGGCTTCGGTTACTAAAAGTATAGAACAAGAAATCTCCCTTCTGACCCCCAGTGGATCTCTGGGAAACCTCCCTCTATAACCTGGAGCAACTCTTACTCCACCTAATCCAACCAGCCTCCTTCCTTCCTGAACATCATTCCACACTGAGTGCAGCTTTTGTCAGGAGGAAACTCCCCAACCTGCTGAAGCCTTCACACACTTCTGAATGTGACCTTGAAACTTTTTCCATCCATCCATCCATCCATCCATCCATCTTCTTCCGCTTATCCGGGGTCGGGTCGCGGGGGTAGCAGCCTAAGAAGGGAGGCCCAGA
>CAEGAE010071773.1:0-14390 GCA_903067095.1 Girardinus metallicus | reverse complement strand
ATAATAATAATAATAATAATAATAATAATAATAATAATAATAATAATAATAATAATAATAATAATAATAATAATAATCACATGATCACACTTAGATGTTTTTTTTTGATGAATTCATGATTAAATAAATTAGAATTAATTTTCCAACGTTATGGAAATGACTATAAAATAAATGACTAGTTTTGTGATAGTAGTGCTATCATCATATTGCCAAAATTAGTTAGACATGTGATTAATAAATAAATAAATAAAAATAATAATACAAACCAAGCTGTAAGTGCTTTGTCAGCTATTTTAAAATGACTGAAGTGTGTCAAGCAGAGCCGGTCTGACGCAGGACTTCTACACACTCTCTTAACCTACATTTTTATCCAGAGACGCTAACACACTTTACAGAAGCGTCAGGTACAGTGATGCTTGCTTGTGCCTGGACACATTATTGGCCCCAGTGGAGAAATTCTCCTTTCACTTAGCCCCCCCCCCCCTCCTCCCCCTTCACCCTCCTTCTCTCTCTTTCAGAGAGGTCAGAGGTCAAACCTTTATAGCAGCAGACTCAGAGCTGGAAAAGGATTCCCTCCAGCTGAGGCTTAAACATGAGCCTGAGCCTGTCTCTCCTCCCCCCACCCCCGCTCCCTCTTCACAGCATTTGTCAAACCAACGCTCTCGTTTAAAGACGGAGCGCGCTGGTCTGAGGAAAGCTCGCAGAGCCTTGCAGACAAAACGTACAACAAGTGACTACATAAGCTCCAGTTACACTTACTTGTGTAAAAACACGTTGCGTAGGTCTGGAATGATGGCACACAGGATGACACATATTTCCGAGGAACATGAGGTCATAGGTGTGAACTGTGAAACAATTCCTAACACTGTTGGTTTTTTTGTTTTTTTTTTCAGAGAGGAATATTGCTTCAGGCATACACAGAACAAGTAGAAGGTGTGTTGCACCTCATTAAAGTTTTATGTCAAGCCGTTGAAATTAAAAAAAACACTTAAGATGTTTAGTCTGAGTTCCAGCACGGTTAGTTCATCCTCCTGGGTCTGAAATATCCGCTCAGTTAAACGTTACGTTTTGTTTTGTTTTACCAATGGAAGCAGAATACATCAAGCTTTTGTTACTTTTTTATGTATCAACTTAAAACGGGACTGACGCGTTCCACATGGAAACCCATCTTTATGTTCTCCATTGACGGGACACAGAGAAGCTGCACGGTAAATTTGAATTTGTTAAAATGCCTCAAAATGCAAGCGTTTGCAATCACAAACTCTTTGTTATTAAAAATAAGCTGTATAATCTGGAATAGTTAAAAACATACTTTAATGAGTCGGCTGGATTTCTATCATGAAATGAATCAAAATGACCTCAAACAAAAGAATATAGGAGTTGAAATCTTAATCAGAATAACAATGCTAACCGTGTTTTGTCACAACGTATTTTTTGTGTTGACACCAGAATTCATCCTCTCTTCTATTTTATTTCTTTTTTTTTTGCTTTTTTGCTTTCTTGTGTCCCATGAAGCATGGATAAACCTGCAGGGGGTCTTGGAAGAGAGGATGATGAGGAAGAGGCTGAGGGTGTGAGCACCTGGACAGAGAGAGATGGCCACAGGAGGAAGGGCAGTAATGCGCTCCCTGTGTGTAGGACAGGAGCTGCAATAAAACAAACCCACACACACACACTCAGTGGATCACACACACATATATGAGTGCACTGCGGGGGCTCGGTGCTCCAGTGAAAAAGGTCACCTGGCAGACGGCGTTCAGATTTCCAACCTGAGTCCTGAGACGTGTGTCGGATTAACTCCTTATTTAATGCAAACCCTCAAAATATAACATGAAAAACCATCAAAAAACTAGCTTTTAAAACACAGTAACCCGTATGGAAGTTATTAAGTGAGCATGTAAAATTATCTAGCTGTTTATAAACCTTGAAATCAAGTTTATCTGAGTAAATTTGTGATTCTCATGTCTTCATGAGTATCATAAATCTGTGGCATCTTATTATAATAAGAATGCCAAAACAAAGTGTTAGTTTTTTTTTTTGTCCGTTTGTTGTCTTTTGTGCATTTTTTCCAGGTAGCTTGGAGATGAAGGGTCTAAACTGGAAGGACGTGGCGGGTCTGGTTGCCATGCAGCATCATTGAGGCAGATAAGCTCTATGAACAGAAGCAAAAAGAAATATCACATTATTATTTCACAACTGCAAGCTATAAGACATATCTTTGTTTCTCATGGGAGATGAGAGAGACGTCTCTCAAAAGACAAAACAATATAAGAGGGGAAACAATTCAGAGTGAAAAATTGTGTTTCTGATTTTTGACATTTTATGAAAGAAATAAACTGTTTTATGCCTGTCTTAATAACCAGTGAAACAATCTTCATTGGAAACACGTTTTATAATTGCTGATCGGCTTTCTTTGCGTCTTTTGATTGGTTTATTTTTGTTGATGAGCTCCAGGTCTCTCTGGTTTCCTCCACAGATCCCCTTTCAGATTGAAAAATAGACTCAATGAAACTTTCAGTTAGTGAAACTTGTCTGTAACACAGGGAGTTTTTGAGCAGTTGGTCGTAAATATCATTTTGTGTGAAGCCTTTGTAGTTTCTGGTAATTGTTGTCAATTTTTTAAGTTAAGCATGAGGTTTTGTTCATAAAGCGTTTCCAACCTCATCACAGCATCTATTGTCAAGAACATTAAAACAAACAAACAAAACACTGTGTGTTTAATTAGTAATAGTAGTAATTATAAACAACACCTCAACCTTCTTTTTTTCATGGAAAAAAACTATAAACTATCTTGTGTATTTGTCATGGATGGCCATTTTCTGATAGCTTTATCAAAACATTTTAAAGGCTTCGTTTGGTGGGTTTCTGGTGTGAATCACTAAGTAACAGAAACCTCAAACCTATGCAAAGAGAGACATGTTGCTTTAAGACATTAAAATCTCTCTGTGGAGAAATAAAACTGAAGCAACTGAAAGAGATAAGGCATTTTAATGTATGTAGGTTCGCACAGTTGGTTGTGGCTCACCTGGGGCTTCTCTCTCTCTCTCTACTGTAAATTATTATTTTTTTTGACTCGCAGACAGAAACAGGTTCTTCTGATCGCATTAGATTCACTCCGATGGCTTTTCCAGATATTGTCACTTGACACCGTTCCATTAAAGCTGTCCAGCTAGAAGATTAACTACAGGGTATGCTTTATGCTTTCGCTGGGTGTTCACTCTGGATGCCAGAGGGCAGGTTAAATCATGTACAGTTTTCAGAGCTTTTTGTATTTTTTTTCTTTTCTGCCTACCCAGCTTTAAAGCTGCAGTAGCTTTTTATAAAATGTATATATTTTTACATATTTGTTAACAGCCGCTATGCAGTGACAGTGTAATTTGGGACAGATAATCGTCAGCAAAGGCCGTTGTGAATGCTAAGGCTAGTTAACATGGTGTACAAATGGTTTTCCTGAACGGTACGTTGTGTTCTCCACCATGTTTAGCAGCATGTTTGCAAGATTGATTGACGGCGCTGAGACACTCCTCCTGGCTCTGATTGGTTGGTTGTTGGTGCATTTCTTCAAATGGTATTAACACCAAAGGGAGTGGGAGGAGAAGGAGCTTCATTATCTGTCATATACATTGTGTCACAATATGAGGATAGTTTTAACAAAAAGATATTTTTGATAAAACTTACATGTTGTAGCCTTAGCATCAAGTTGTACAACTTCTCTATTTGACACATTACTCTCCAAATAAATAAAATGTGACGTTGATATGTTATTGGTCTGATTATGTATTTCTCTACATTACATTCGAATCTATTTAGCTTATAAAAATGCAGTTACTGTGAATTGGGGATTTATAGAATATATGAACTAATATAGACTGAAGTGGGATCAGGGAAAAATCCCACATCTTCATCTTTCGACATCTCACAGAGCTACTGACCTGCAAACATAACAAGACATGGCCGTCTACCTTGACTCAGCAGGCTGTGTGACGAGAAGTTTAATTAAAGAAGCAGTCAATGATAATTCTGGAAGAATTGCAAAGGTCTTCATCTCGAGTGGAAAAATCTGTTGGCAAGGAAACTTTTAGCCATAGACTCCACAAATCTGACTTCGATGGAAAGGGTAGCAAAAGGAGAGTCGTGGGTAAAACAAAGTGTAAAATTTGCCACAAGCCAGGGGTAGAAGATGCTCTGGTTGAGACAAAGCTGGAATTTTATGGTTTACGTGTAAAATGCAATGTGTGTGCAGAAAGCTAACCCCTACACATCTCCAAGGAGGCACAAGGTGATGGCAGTTGGAATGTTTTCCTTTTGCAGGGACAGAAAAGCTGACCAAAACCCTAAGAAGTTTGGAATTAAATAAAGAGCAGTCATTAAAGGGATCCTGCTACAGGCTGCAAAGGTTCACATTCAGACAGCAATCCAAAAGAGCGAGGCAGAGCTAGAATGGAATATATAGAACGTCCCAGTGGACTGAGAATTTTGCAAATAATGGGCAACAAATTCAGACGTTATACGAGCAAAGCTGAACAAGACAAAGGCTTGAAGCTGTAGTTGTTGTAAAAGGTGATTCTACAGGATATTCATATTCTGGGGGGGAGGGCTGGAAACAGTGATTTTCCTTTCACTAGACAATTAAGTGCAACTTCATGTTGGTTTAGCACAGACAAGACTATAAAATACAAACAAATTTGTTGTTGTAAAATGCTAGGCATTGCAAATACTTTTGTAACCCAAAAGTATTTAGTATGTATTGAAACCTCCTTCTCCATCTTGTTAGTGAGATTCACCGATATTACCCGGTATGTGGTGGTATGCATATCCTGATTCCTCTTTCAGCTTCTTTTAGATGGCAGAATCATACTGTTCTGTAAAAACAGCATGATGACATTGACAAAAGCGAACAAAATGAGATAAGATTGAGATCTTGTTTTTTTTTTTCTTTCAGAATCTTTGTTGATTTTAAAGAATTGATTGTTATGCAAATCATTTTTAGTTTGGTCTGGACATGTCTTTGCCAGGAAAGCAGTGGGAAATTCTGCAGAATAGGAGATCAATCAGAATTAAGTGCACATGTGCATGCCAGGCTGTGTGTCAGAGTGTGTGCAGCCCAGGTTTGTTTGTTTCCAGTTAAACACTCCCACGGGTTCAAGCTGCCAGACCGTGTCATCGGCACAAAGTGTGTGCGACGTAGCTGCAGTGAAATGCACGGGAAATGAGTGAGCTTTGATTTACAAAAACACAAAAAAAGATAGAAAGCAGTTTTGTCAACGTCTAACAATGAATTTTTCATTTGCACAGGGATAGGAGCCTACAATTTTAGGTAGACTTGAAATCAGATATTCATATACATGACATTATAAGGCACTTAGTTGTTTTTCTAACTGCAGGACATTAAATCACTCTAAACTTTCCTTTTTAAGATCACTTGTGTTTACCAGGTTACTTTAAATTGCTAAATGCACCAATAATGAGATTTCGTTGCCAAGTGTGTAATTTTTTTTTTTTTTGTCAAAGTCAAATGTTTACATAGATTAAGATTGCTATATCATTTTTCAAAGAACCCTGAAAAACCCAGAGTAAATCACTGTTTCCTTGTAAGACTGTGGCAGTTTATGACATTTTATCTACAGGCAACATCAAGAAAACAGAAAAACAAACAAACAAAAAAAACATCAAATATGTCAGGTAGAGAATTATGGAGCTCAGCGGTTCAGGTTCAACATGGTCGAGTGAAAGGCCACTCAGTGAAGAAGAAGTCAATACTCCAAAAGGAAGAGAAAATGTCTTATTACCTCTGTCACATAATAAGTTCTTAATTTTTGCAGACATGTCCCAAAATTAAAATTGAAGCGTTTGAACATACCATTTGGAGGAAAAAGGAGGTGAAGCAGCATTGTACTGTGAGTTATTTTGCTGCAGAAAGAACTGGTGGACTTTGTAAAATAGATAAGTTAATGGGGAAAGAACTTCATCAGGAATTATTGAAGCAGAATGTCAAGATCTCAGCCAGCAGTTAAAGTTTAAAAGTGGGTATTAAAATGGGTAACAACTCTTATCATACTGTCACATTAGTTACAAAGTGTCTTAAAAAAAAACAAAAAAAAGTACTTTTTTTTGGAGTGGCCATCAAAAAGTCAGCATCTTCTCAGTCCCAGGACAAACTCAGCTAAAGAGGAGCTCGGTTTGATTTGGACTTGATTTGAATTTGACTCACATCAGAAATGGACAAAAATTCAAGCAAACTATTGAGTTATGCTTATGCAGCATTTGATCCAGCTCATACAATTTCAGGAAAATTTTACCAAACACTAAGGATTTGTATGCGCACACAATGTACACATTCTGTACCATTTTTAAATCCAAACTGTTCTAAAAAACATAATAATAATTTAAAAAAAAAAAGAAATTAAAAGGGGTCTGTTTGTCTTTATGTACATGGTGTGTAAATATTTTTGTATCAACTTTACCAACTGCATTAGAAGGCAACAACTATATGTCAAGTGAGGAGTAGTAATATGTAGATTGGTTGAAAGGGGCTTTAAAACACCAACAGAAGTGATGACAAGACGCTTTTTGGTTTGCTTGATCATTTTTAGATGACGAACACCCCGAATACTGACACCATCTAGTGGTGGTAACATGCAACTGCATTGAAATAAAGAAAATACAGGTGACCTGATTCTCCAGCAGCTGCGCTGACATGAAATAAGAGATAAATTGTGACAAAAATAAATAGACAACAGGCATTTTCTTTCACAATTACAACAGTTTTTATTATTATAGTAATTAGAACAAAACTCAAATTAAATTGGTAGACAAATACAACGAAAACTGTTGGCCCAAGCTTATCAGTGTTAGAGATCTGCACTTAGTTTCTGGCATCAAGCCCTGCATATCAATCTTTCTGATCTCCAAGTACTGTTAATCAGGAGCATACTTTTTGTCTTTCAGGGTTTTTCCCAGATACTGACTGTAAGTTGTTCAAAGAAAGAGCGAGGAAGGGCTTTGACAGAAAAAGAAATCAAATTCATGAACATTTTGCTGTTAATAGACCAATTACTGTAAGTAAAAAAAAAAAAATGATATAACTCTATAATGCAAAACCCAGTGCTCTTCACAGAGAGGATCTGTTGCACTGAAGATAGTAGCTCTGCTCATATTGGTTCCAAAGAACTCCAGCTCACACCAAAATAAAACGTATTTAAAGAGCTTGACAATTTGAAAACTGTCTGTGTATGCAACAAGAGACAGCATAATTAGCCTGTCAAACATAAGGTATATTTTTAGAGATAGCATCAGTTAACAGTTTCAAGTCAAATGCACATTTGCTTAATTTATGTTCCACAAAGTCACTAGAAAAAGAGAAGGAGAAAAAAAAACCCATCATCTTTCTTTCAGCTCTCCTCCTTTCTCCATCCGTTTTTTTCTTCTTCCTCCCATTAACTCACTCTTGGCTGGTTTCCAAATTGTGCACTCCTCCTGGTGTTGTTTATGTTTTCGTTCACCCCCAGCGGTGGCAGCTGCTTCTTCAACTCCCCTCTTGCCTTTTTCTTGCCATCAACTTCCTGCTTGATTAGCTTCTCTGCTTCATGTTAAGCGCTCCTGGGTTTCAGCCAAAGCAGTTATTATTATTATTATTATTAATTGTTTTTTTTTTTTTTCTTGAAGTGCAGAACACATGAAAACATGCCACGGGTGTAATTTCAACACACAACAAGAGGGAGGAGAGGCTTGTGTCATTGACCTTAGAGCTTCTGCGTAACCCCCGTTTGTCATTTGCTCCACGCTTGACTCGATGCACACATGGACGGTACGCTGGAACGGTTCTGGGGGCTGAGAGCGCCAGTTTGGAGCGGCAACGCAAAGTGCTGTGAAAGCTCAACGAGTTGCACGCTTCCAGAAAGAATGCTGCTCGTTTTCCACCCTGTCTGTTGTTTGGTCTCAAACAGAGGAGCTCAGAGTGACCCCTTGTGGATATGGCGAGGCATCTGTTTTGTAAAACAGACGCTGGAAACAGGATAATTTGCTTACAGTATATAAGCGCAAGATTTGTGACATGTCAAGAATGGGAGATTTCTGCTCTGAAACCTGTTTACAACTTACTTTAAATACCATTTAAACTCATTATTCGTTTAAGTCACAGACTTACTTACTGCGTACTTGTACTGTGTTGTGAAAAGTGCTTTGCATCTTCCTGAGTTTCCTTCTTTTTTTGCATGTTTTCCACGTTTCAGTGAAAAAACATGCAAACAGATGAATTTAAATATTAGTCAGAGATAACAAAATTAAAACACAAAATGGAGTTTTTAAACAAAGGTGTTTATTATTTAGGGAGAAAAACCCTGCATGGATATGTGTGCAAAAGTGTTTGTTCCAAACCTAACAACAAAAATCAAGCTTTTGTGATAATGTGCATTAACTATTTTACGGTACTAGAGGAATTTTTCAATAAAACGTTTTTGAACTAGGATTTGGGGGTTTGGGGGGGGTTATCGGCAATATCAAAATTTGTGCATTTGGCAAAACTGCAATGGAAACACTTTTTTTAGCCTCAAATGAGTCACATGGCCAACAACCGGATGCTCCTGCTGGAAGAAAAGATGAAGAAGACAATAGGAAGAGGTGGGATGAGGGCGACTCGTGTTTTTCTTAAGGACTGATTGTGTGATCAAACTTATTCATGTGTGATTTTAACTGTGCTTCTTATTCCATGGAAACAGTGCAATTGAGAAATTGTGTCTTTTTGACGTTAGCAGAATATCGACTACATTGTGTTTTTCATATAGTTGTAATGGAAACACGGCTAGAGACATGATCTCGGGTATGTTTCTGTTTGTTTATTTGCAAGTGTGAAAATGTGCAATGAATGAATTAAGCTTCGAGCAGGACAGCACACAGGACACTTTAAAGCTTACGGTCCAGTTTGACACTTTCAGCATTGGCGGAAGAAGCAGGATCCGTGGAGGCCAGTGTTGATTTGGGCAGGCAAAGTCTGAGTCTTCGCTCTTTTCCCTTTAAGTTGAAAGGCTTGTTAGGCAGAGAGTGGTTGGCATCGATGAAGCTACGGGAGAAGATGGTGGAGCAGCAGCAGACCAGAGAAGATCAAGACTCAGGTAACTTTTTGAGTTAACAAACCAGGAGAGAATAAGGATCTTCAGTTTGTCGTCTGAAAAGGGCAAAAGTAGTCGAAGTAAGTTCAGGAATGAGGGAGTAATGAAAAAAGGATCCATGAAAAGTATTTCTAGCAGTGCAAAATGACTTTTCTAGTGCAGTAAAGCGTCAGGTGTTTAATGGTCATCTGACAGAATGCCAACCAGGAAGAGGGCAAACGCTTTAGGTAACACTTTGTGTGAAGGAGTGAGCATAAGACTCACATAAACTTGATACAACACTTGTCTTGAACGTCAAGGAGTCTTCATGAATGGTTATGACTGTCGTCATAAAGTGTCATTTGGTAAAATAAAAGAGACATTTAGTGCAAAGTTGACACTTTTAATGGACTTTTAATGCAAAGTAATGACTCCTGCGTGTTCATAACAGGTGTTATATTTATGACAGTATAATGTCAGTCTTATGCACACTCCTTCAAATATAGTGTTACCGCACACTGTAAATGCCCTTATTTGAAATAAAATGTACACAAATTGTTAGAGGAAAAAATAGTGACCCTCGTTTCAATTGAGAGCTTCAAAATTTAACAGTGTGTGTTAAATTTGTTCTCTGTGTAAAATATCTTCTAGGATCACTAGATGGCAGTGTAGCATTAACGCTCTCTTACTTGAATTAGTAAAAACTTACAAATGCAGAAAAAAAGTCAAAAAAAAAAAGAGGGGGGGGGGGGGGACAGGATGATACAGGTTTAAGATGTTCACACACAGGCTGGTGTTCTGAGTGCGTGTGTGAGGAGGTCCTAATCCCGGAACAAACACACACTCACATCTCTTTGCCTTACATGCCGCCACTGTGCTGGAGAGGATTACAAGATGGAAATCAAAAGGGAGCACATTTGCACATTGCCTGCTGACACAGTCTCACCAAGAACAGACAACACGAGTTAAGCCAATTGACCATTGACATAGCTCTCAACCTCTCGCTGACCGTTCACATTTCATGCTGTGTGTGCGTCATAAAGTAGTGATTAAAAACCCAGAAAACACCCTTCTAAATTCAGTGTGATTTATTAATTTATATTTTGTGTGTTTTTCATCTTTCCCAATCAATCACTCACCGTAATTTGCTATCTGTTCAGTAACAACGTGAGGTTCTGATTCATTTCTGCCAACGCGATCTGTTTTCTGCCCGTCCCGTCGTCCTCAGCTTGCTTCAAAAGACGTCGATCTGTTCTTTGAGCTCTCTCAACTCTCCTCTCCCTCTCTCTCTCTCTCTCTCTGTCTCTCTCTCTCTCTGCTGACGTCCTCTGAACCGGGCTCTGACTTCGAGGGAGTGCAGAGGACAAGGTCGGCATTTGCGTCAATAATGCATGCGTTGGTGAGGCCAGCTCGGGACAGAGGCCGTTTTTTTCTTTTTTTTTCTTTTTTTTTTTTAAACAGGGCAGCTTCAGACATCCGACTCATGTACAGGAATCTATTAAAAATAGAACAAGTGGTCGCACAAAAGCGCCAGACTCAGCTGCGGGCCTCTGGAGTCCTGAGCTGGTTGCTAACCAGCACCGAACATGTTACGTTCAGACGCTCTAATAGACATTAAATAGTAAGGGGCGAATTTGAAAGAAAATTGGATGAAGGTTTCTGCTTTCCGGACGGTTAACCTCCATCTAAGAGGAGCATGGACAAGCAAAACCTATTAAATGAATCAAAGGGTTGAATGAATGTTCAAGGTGGAAGGCAAAAGAAGGAAAAAAAAAAAAAAAACTCGACAAGAACGGACGGAATGCAGCTGATTTCCCAACGTAAAATTATTCACATTACACTCAACTTTGTTTAAATAGGTATGTTGAAGACACCCATGTTCAGTATTCTTTTTTCCTGATGTTTGTTCATTGACTTCATTGCGTCGTAGTGGACCAAGAAAAAGTTGCACCTTGGTTTGAAGTGGAAGAAAATCAGTACGTAGTGTTCAGGGATTGATTTTTTTTTTCTTCTTTTTTTCACCAGTGGAACTCTGGAGTATAGCAAGCATTTGTATTTAAGCCAAAATAAATGAAACCTTGACGGAAGACAAACAAGACGTAAGGTATGATTGAAAATAGAGGAGATAGTAAATTTGTGGGTAAAAAATAAAGATCTACGACTACAAAACAGGCAATAGCAATACACAAACAATAGCAACTGTAGAATAATCAGACTAAGTCCAAATCCATATGACATGCGCAGCACCGGTGCTCTTACCAGAAGGGATCCTCCAGCAGCTTTTACGGCACATTCAACTACATGTCATTTACTGGACTATGTGAAACGACTCCAAAGCGATTTACACCATTTTTTATTCTCAGATATCCGCACAGTCTTATTAAAAAATATATCCTAAACCGCAACATGGAGCATTTTGAAGTGGTTTCGTTGTTGTACAGTCCATCCGTTGTGTGCTTAACCTTCATTTTATCAGTCAAAACAGGTCAAATCGGTTTTTATTGGTATAACATCAATGTGAAAAAAAGTTTAAATATGGTTCAATTTCAAAAAGCACTCGTCAAATGCAGAGAAAGCAGTGAGACTTTAAGAGCTCGTTTCATAATGCGTTTTGTCAATGCATCCCTTGAGGACGACCTTTTTCTTGCTGTGGCCCAGAATGAAAACGAATTTGACTCCCCTGATTTATAACAAATCTTGGAACAGTTTTGCTTTCTGTCAAGACACACTGTCTTTGAATTATTTCTGCAAAGACAGACGGTCAAATTTTTGTTGTCTGAATGAAAAAAGCAGGCAAACGCATAAATGCGGGTCACACTTTTCAGATTCGTGTTTATGTTAGAAACCAGTGTATTTTACATTCCCGTTAATATTTGTGAACTTCTTTATGCTGGTCTCTTGCATAAGATCTCAGTATCACACATTTATGTGAACTTCTTGCGAGGCGCTGCGCATCCACTGATATCAGATTCATCCCCATCTAAATCCTTAAACTACAAATCGACTCCAGTGACCCAAGATAAAGGATCGCCTGTACACACATGCATGAGAGTCTAAAATCAGGCTAAAGCTGCTTAAGGACATGAGAGTGAGTGCGAAATGGAGAAGCACAAAAGTAACAGCGCATGGACGGTAACCTGCTACTATGACCTCCCCCTTCCTTTAATGGTGGATTCGGGCCGAGTCGCCCCGAGCGTTTTACTGTCCATTTACAGCAAACCTTCTCCATTGCCTGCTCTCTGTCCTTCTCCTCCCCTCTGCCACTGCTTTCCACAACAGAGGAGTTAAACCTCTAAAAGGCCGCGCTCCAGCAGAAACCATTAGCAACACCCCCCTAGGTCACTGCTACCACCACCATCTCTCCCTCTCACACACACACACACACATCTGTCAGTCACTTGGCTCCTTGGCGGACACTGCAAAAACTCTGGATATCAGTTTTGAAAAATTAACCACGGATTCGGGGTTCCATTACACTCTCCTTGATCTTGCACTAAATGGGGAAGCTGTTTCACCGTGCCGACATCATTTGACTTTCAAGTGATGAAACTTTAATAGATACCCCCCGTCCATCCCCTCCCTCCAACTTACTCCTGCAAGTGAGTATAAAGCACAAATGTGCGTGTGCAGCCAGGACAACTTCGCTGGTCTTCAGATGGCCCTGTAGTGTACGTCTGTAGTGTACGTCTGTCTCCGTATGTCCGTACTTGTGCTGAACACAAAGAATAGAAAAGCTACAAAGCTGTTTCAGTTGGATCACAGTTTGGATTTGTGAGGTACAGGTCCACTTCTGGTGGGGTAAAGACACTGAAAATACCTCTGTAATGGAAGCAGTGGCTGTGCTAATTAACCAACATCATTTAAGGATCATTGCAATGACTCGCAAACGCTGCAACAGTCGCGTTTAAACCATCACAGTGAATATTTATGTGACACCTCGTTTGTTTCTTGCATTGCCACAGTCTAGTCTTTCAACTCTATTTACACCTGCAAGTGTGTGCCTGCTAATTCTGCAGACCCCTGCAGAATTAGCAGAAAGGTGCACCGTTTATCAAGCGACCCTCCGTTTAATTCCACTTGCGTCCTCTAGGTGGCAGTCGAAGAGCGCGTTTGGTCTTCGCTCCGGTCTGCTGACCTCCGCTGCCTGTGGAGGAGAGGCTGCTGGCGCTCAGGGTAAACCATCCCATCGGTTTGTAAATGGAGGTTAAATTGATAAGGACACCCGCACCTCGGTCAGTCCCCGACCTTTTGTTTTGTGCACAGAGGTTCGGAAATGAGGCAAGCTTTTCATAAAAGAGCTGTCACACATACACTGTGATGTATACTAAAGCCTGTAATGCAATGCGTTTTTGTTTTTTTTTAAACGTGCTGTTGTTTAAAGGCTCCCCTTTAAACAACAGCACATTCCCTTATTAGTAATAAAATCGTGAAAACATATTTTCTTTTAAATACATACACTTTGAGTTCATCTTTAACAATAAACTATTTTCCTGTGGTTTCTTATTGGACTTTTTTTTTTTTACAGTATTTGTTTGGATTTAAGTCCACAAAAGATGCAAACCTACACTCCTAATCGGACTCTAACGTCGATTAATCGAACCCATATTTGCTACAGAGCAAATATGTCATGGTTCATTCTTCTGCTAGTCTTGTTTTGTTTTGTTTTTTTCTTTTAATTGTTTAATTAATCAAGATAAAAATCTGCCATCCCAACAAACAAGTTTTCACGAGCTCAAACCTTTGGTGACATCACATGAGGTATAAGACAACACATCAGAATTTGTTTTATCCTTTTAATCTGCATATGTTTGTTAGTAAAAGGGGGAGCTGGGGTTCAATCATCCCTGGATAGTATCATGAAAGCATAAAACATTGGATGACCTTTGGACAGCTTATGTGTTTGGATTTGTGCAGGTAGACTAATTGAAAACATCTTTTTTTAATTTTTAAATTGTGTAAAAGAAGAGGTGAACTAAGTGGCTCTGTCCAGGATGGGTTTATTTAAGGTTTTCAGCAGCAGAACAGGCAGTAGCTCCTGCTGACAGACAATAGCCTTCAGGAGCTGACCAGGAAGTAATCAACCTTTAGTGGGTTAAAAGGAAAAAAAAAAAAAAGGGTGGGGTGGGGTGGGCTGGGGGTGTCACCAAAATGTTAGTGCTAGAAATGAACTGAGGTCAATTTACTGGTTCATTGATAAAAACAAAATAAAATTAAATTAAATTAAATTAAATACATAAATAAATAAATAAATAAATAAATAAATAAATAAATAAATAAATAAATAAATAAATAAATAAATAAATA
>CAEGAE010071766.1:0-16553 GCA_903067095.1 Girardinus metallicus | reverse complement strand
GGGCAGGAGGAAGCTGGAATTGAACCTACAACCTTCCGATCACAAGACAACTACTCTTCCCACAGAGCCACAGTCGCCCCACTGGAAGCAGTGGCTGGGGAGAGGGAAGTCTGGGCCTCCCTTCTTAGGCTGCTACCCCCGCGACCCAACCCCGGATAAGCGGAAGAAGATGGATGGATGGATGGATGGATGAAGTGTTTAAGTTGTTGATAGTGGAGAAACTCTTCTTTCCCAACTCCCTACCTCTGGATCAAATGACCAAAAGATATAATTTGATTATTGTGAAATATATGTTGGAGGTGAATGATTCACTTTGCTGCCCATGATGAATAGTAGATTGGTTTATTTAATCCGTGAAAGTCTGGATTTTGCCAGATAGGAGTATATTTACAAGGACTTAATGATGTTTTAGTGATTTTTGTAACTTTTCACCAGGCTGACAATATACTTTTTTGTGGGGCATTTGAAAGTAATTCATTTTTTTATTGATTGTGTAAAGAAAGGTCATTCTGATATTGATGTATTTTTACATTGGTTTTGTTCTATGTTAACCATGAGTTATTTTGACTGTCAAATTTAATCAGATTTACTAAATATTGCAATTGATTTGCTAGATAGTAACATTGAAAGTTGGGTGCCTCTAATTGTCCAAGAGATTTTTTCTTATGCAAAGTTTTTAGTGATATTCTAGGTTTTATATTTTTCCAATAGAACTGAGAAATGCGAGTGTCAATTGATTTAAACCAGTTTTCTGTAGGGGTAATTGGGAGAGATAGAGAATAGATAATTAAGTTGTGGAAGTACCTTCATTTTTATTGTGGATATACAGCAAATGAGTGAAAGTGGAAGATTGGTCCAGGACATTACGTCACCTTCAATCTTTTTAAGTAGTGGAATATAGGTAAGAGTGAATAACTCTGACAGCCCAGGGAAAATATTTATTCCTAGATATTTTATGTTCTCCATAATAAGAGATGCAGTATGTATTTTGAGGTGCAGAGTCCCATGTTCCATCAGATAGTAGAAGGATAATGGATTTTCCCCAGTTTATGGTGTAGTCTGAAATTTTAGAAAAGTAATTAATGATATTAAAAGTTTCTTTAAGAGAATAATGTGCATCTTCTAAATATAAGATATCATCGGCATAGACTTATTTATAGCTGAGTTACGGATTCCTTTATTTTTGTTATTTTTCCTTATTGCTACAGCAAGCAGTTCAATGAAAAGAGCAAACAGAGAGGGTGAGAGTGAGCACCCTTGTAGCAAAAAGGTGAGCACTCTGTGTAGCAAAAAACTGGATGATGTAATTCCATTTGTGCTTATTGTAGGTCTTGGTGCAGTGTACAATGTTTTTGACCCAGTGAACGACTCTCCAAATCCAAATTTTCCAATACTTTGAGCAAAAATTTCCAGTTAACTTTATCAAAAGCTTTCTCTGCATCCAAAGAAACTATCACAGTTTTTGTTTGATTTTGGTGGGAGATATTGATTAAGTTAAATAATCTGCGGGTGTTATCAATTAGTTTCTGTTTTTGATAAAGCCAGTTTGGATAAAGAAATTAATGTTGGGATAAATTTTTCTGCTCTTGCTCCAAGTGCTTTAGTAATAATTTTTAAATCTGTGTTACTTAAAGAAAGTGGATGGCAGCTTGAAGGGTACATTGGTTCCTTAATGGGTTTCAAGAGTAATGTTATGCCAGCTGTGTTCATCACTGGTGTTATGGAAGAATTACATTTGATTTCATTTATTACCTTACAGAAAAGTGGTGATAACATGGGCCAGAATTGTTTGTAGGAAATCCATCAGGTTCAGCTGATTTGTTATTGGGCATTTTAAGAAATGTGTTTTGAACTTCAGCTGGTGAGAGTGGAAGCTCTAGTGTATTAATTTGTTCATTAGATAAATGAGGATGACCCATCTCTTTTAAGAAGGATTCTATTTGATTATCTTTTGGATTATTTTTTGGAGTATATAACTGAATATAAAAAGATTTAAAGACATTATTAATTTCTTGAGGGTCTTGCACTGTTTCTCTTGCTGAATTTAAAATGGCTGGAATAGTGGATTTTTCTTTATTATGCTTAAGCTGATTCTTTAAGTATTGACCAACCTTACTACTATATTAGAAGTTGATATATATTAGTTGTTGAATAACAAATGTTTTTTTATGGATAATTTTTTCCCATTGATGTTTTAAATTAGTTAGTTCCTCCTTAATTTGATTTGTATTGTAAGAGTTAGTTAAATAAGTTGTTTTTCTAAATTTCTATTTGTTGTTTTTTCTTGTGTGATGAATATGCTATTATTTTACTTCTCAATACTGCTTTTCCTATTTCCCACAATAAATACTGTGCTGCATTTGGAGAGTCGTTCATCTCCAGAAGGAATGCCCACTCTTTTTTCAGGTATAGTTAAGTTAGCTTATATTGGTCCTTACTGCAGATGTGGATTCTCTCCAAATACTGACCCATTTCAAACGGTTTCTTGATGTTCCAAAGCTTGTATGTTACTTAATTACACAGAAACTTCTGTGGACTGCTTTATTATTTGGATTTCTTTCTATGTGTGCATTACATAGAAATGTAATGCACTATGTAATTTACCCCAGGTGTGAGAAACATACCTGGGGTAAATAAGTTGTCAATAGAATTTCTAGAAATAAATCTACTGAGAAAAATTATGATGTGTTCAATATCTGAAGTATCAGCTATATAAATGTTTTGTTCAGCACCTTTAGAATTAGTAATAGTAAAAATCAGATGACAAAGCCTTAAAATCCCCAAGATAAAATGCAGCTACAATTCAACTGCTTCAACCAAATTGCCTGTTTTGATTACTGTGCTCAGGTCCAAAAACATCTGCTGTAAAATCAGATGTAGATTATAGGTACGTATACTGCAGTCTAACTACATATTTACTTTCTTTATTCACTGTTTCCAGTGTCATCCGCATCAGCAGGAAGGGCTGGCACACCCTCCTCAATTTCCTTTTTCACACAGGCCTGACATTTGGGGTATTTGCTGGAGGCATCAATCAGATCCACTTTCCTTTGGTTTGTCAGATTGTAAGTGTGCCATCTTCTGCTCTTTTGTGTAGCTAACATTTTACAATTATATATTTTTGTGGAGCGCAGTACTTATGACCCTTTCTGTACATGGCTCAGCTGCTTGGAGCCAGTCAATAATTACACAACAAGCAAGCATTATAGATCCCTCTGATTCTGGAACCATCATTTGTAAATAAGTTCTTGTTCTTTGAACAAGAAAAAGTCAAATTTTTAACTGTCATATAACTTTCAAGAAAAACAATCTTTTCAAAGCTAATACTAATCGTAGATTGTTAGTATTAGATGTGTAGTACAATATCCTCCTTGATCCTTTTATGTTGATCAGGGTGTCAATGGATTTTTAATTAGAAATCCATGATGATCCGGGCCCCTTTTCCTTTACCATTTTTCACTTTGAAAAAGTGAAGGGAATATATGCGGTAAAAGTGACATGTCAGAAAATTACTACAAGAAAATATCTACTTACCTAAACTTGTTTGTATCTACAGTCTGAGAAATCCTTAAAATTACTTTCACCAACTGAAAATGTGACAAACAAGGCTGGACTAGAGCTCCAAGCTTCATTTCCAGAAAAGCATTGCCACTTCTCAATGAGAGCAAATGTCTCCTGTGAATGAGATTATTACTATAATATGTAATTTTTTACTGTATTTCCTTCTTTGGTGTGATAGGTCGGCATTGTACTCCATTATGCTTCATTATCCACCATGATGTGGCTGGCATTTACTGCAAGAAACATTTGTAAAGATGTGTGCAAAGAGCCACTTCAAGCCCAGGACAGGAGTGGTCCAGTCCAGAAACGTTCCAAACCAACCATCCTGAGGTAGAGTTTTATTTTCAAATAATAAACGACTGACAACTCGTGAGTGGGTTTCAAGGGATGGTGACTATTGTCTTAAAGCCTCTGAATCTTTCACCAGATTCATGTGTTTCTATACACTTAATCAAAAACTAGCTAATCTCACTGCTGTATGAGAATGTGAGAGGAACTCAAGGTCGATTTGTGGTGAATCAACGTGTTTCTTTATAGGATCACAGTCATTCATTTTTGTCAAGTTAGTCCAACTTTCAGTTTGGTGTAATTTAAAAAAATTTTGAACATAATAAATTTCTCAGCACTTTATTTGGTTTAACTGTCATTTTCTTTTTCAGTTCTATGACCGACAAAGGACCTCTAATCTTGGTCAAGTTCATATTATATTTGAGCAGCCCTAGTTACAGTTGTATCTAAAACAGGAGTAAATAAATTTCACAATATTGTTAAGACCCCTATGAAGAGAAACAACTTTGGACTTGGTGTTCCCTCACCCGGACGAGGGTCCCCAGGGCCCCACTCTGGAACCAGGCCTGGATGGGGGGCACGATTGCGAGCCAGAAGAGCAAACACGAGTCCACCCTCCCATGGGTCCACCACCTATAAGAGGGGCCAAAGGGGTCGGGTGCAGTGTGTGATGGGTGGCGGCCGAAGGAGGGGCCCTGGCGGTCTGATCCCCGGTTGCAGAAGCTGGCTCTTGGGACGTGGAATGTCACCTCTCTGGTGGGGAAGGAGCTGGAGCTGGTGTGTGAGGTTGAGAGGTTCCGGCTAGAACTAGTCAGTCTCACCTCGACGCACGGTTCTGGCTCTGGAACCAGTCTCCTTGAGAGGGGCTGGACATACTGGAGGGGCGTGGTTGGGAGGAATGCACCCCCAATCTGAACCCGAATGGTGTTCTGTTGTTGGACTTCTGCACTCGTCACGGACTGTCCATAACGAACACCATATTCAGGCATAAGGATGTTCATTTGTGCACTTGGCACCAGGACACCCTAGGCTGCAGTTCGATGATCGACTTTGTCAACATTTCATTGGATCTACGGCCGTATGTCTTGGACACTCGGGTGAAGAGAGGTGCAGAGCTGTCCACTGACCACTACCTGGTGGTGAGTTGGCTCCGTTGGTGAGGGAGGATGCCGGTCAGACCTGGCAGGCCCAAACGTGTTGTGAGAGTTGGGAATGTCTGGCGGAGTCCCCTGTGAGACGGAGCTTTAACTCCCATCTCCGGCAGAACTTTGAACATGTTCCGGGGAAGGTGGGGGACATTGAGTCTGAGTGGACCATGTTACGTGCCTCCATTGTCGAAGTGGCTTATCGGAGCTGTGGCCGCAAGGTTGTCGGTGCCTGTTGTGATGGCAACCCTTGAACCCGTTGGTGGACACCTTCGGTGAGGCTGTCAGGCTGAAGAAGGACTCCTATCAGGCCTTTTTGGCATGATAGGATGCTGTACCGGTCCGTCGTGGTGAAGAGAGAGCTGAGCCAAAAAGCAAAGCTCTCGATTTACCAGTCAATCTACGTTCCTACCCTCATCTATGGTCATGAGCTTTGGATCATGACCAAAAGAACGAGATCGCGGATACAAGCGGCCGAAATGGGTTTTCTCCATAGGGTGTCTGGACTCTACCTTAGAGATAGGGTGAGAAGCTTGGTTATCTGGGAGGGACTCAGAGTAGAGCCACTGCTCCTCCACATCGAGAGGAGCCAGTTGAGGTGACTTGATGCCTCCTGGATGCCTCCCTGGTGAGGTGTTCTGGGCACGTCCCAACGGGAGGAGGCCCAGGGGAAGACCCAGGACCCGCTGGAGAGACTATGTTTCGCGGCTGGCCTGGGAATGCCTTGGAATTCACCTGGAATTGCTGGAAGAAGTGGCTGGGGAGAAGGAAGTCTGGGCCTCCCTTCTTAAGCTGCTACCCCCGCGACCCAACACCGGATAAGCGGAAGAAAATGGATGGATGGATGGATGTTAAGCTGGTGATATCATTATTGTGAATCAGGAGGAACAATGATTACTGTTTCCTAAGCATTTCCTTAGTAGCCTCCTAAGTGTTTTCATCCAGTGAGTGGCAAAAAGACAAGATCTGTATGCTGACTTCCCTGCATCAACACTTTTATTTAATAACTTTTTCACTTTTTTTGTCAGATTTTATCTTGTGAGCGATGGAATACCTCTGATAGTTGTAGTCATTACGGCTGTGTTTGGCATGGATAACTATGGCAGCAGAGACGGAGCATTATAGTAAGTATAGATTCAATATATTAATTTCATTCATTCATTTATATGTTTATCATTGCAAAGTTAACAAATAGTTTTAAGTCCCTGTTTATCATTTTCAGCTGCTGGATGGCATGGGAACCTAGTCTGGGAGGCTTTTATGCTCCAGTAGGTCTTCTGGTCTTAGTCATGTCTTTGTACTTGTTGATTACCTACATCCAGCTGAAGCGCCACCCAGAGAGAAAGTATGAATTGTGCCTTCTAAGAGAGGATCAGCAGATGTTGTCATCCAGTGAGTCAAACCATCAATGTCAAAGTGGCAGTGGTGGAGCTTCAGTGTCTGCTGGAGACTGTTTGCCATTTTCTTCTGGTGCATCTGTACTGGCTAATGAACACTCTTTTAAATCCCAACTACGCGCCATCATCTTCACACTGTTTTTGTTCCTGGCAACCTGGGCTTTAGGAGCATTGGCTGTATCACAGGGACATTTCCTGGATATGATTTTCAGCTGCCTGTATGGGGCTTTTTGTGTTTCGCTGGGCCTCTTCCTTCTCATCCAGCATTGTGCCAAACGGGATGATGTGTGGAATCGTTGGTGGGTTTGTTGCCCATCTAAATCAAAGATAGAAAATGTAAATAGTGATGGACAGAGTCAGACACAACAACTCCATCAACCACACTGCCACTTGAGCTCTCCGTGTTCAGGCAAGCAGCCACTGCTTTCATCACATCTCTTACAGGGTTCTTCAGACAAAATGACACCACCTCCTCAAAGCCCAACTCCAAGTAACACAGGTCCATGTTGTGTGGCTGTAATGAGTCCAGCATCCCCTATCCCATCTCTCATTGAGCCAGAGTTCTCACCACGTCCTCATTCACTTCCAGATGAGCTCCCTCGGCCAACTCTTCCCCTACAGAGATGCCTTACTGAGAGAGCAAAGTCACGCTCCTTTAACCGCCCACGACCATTCCTCCAAGACTACCGCTCACATATGGCTTCGCTGAGTATGGATGGAAGTGTGCACAGCTCTCACAGGGACAGCTCTCAGCCTGCACAGCATCTAGAAGGAACACCGTTAATTTCCAACAGCCCACTTCCAGATCATCAGCTTCTTTGTCCTAGTCCCCACTTCGATAAGCAAATGGATTCCTGCCACACCTTTCAAATCCAAACCTCCTGCCAGAGTATACAAGACCCAGTGACTTCCTGTCATGGCCGTGTTCACAACATGCATGACAGCATAACTTCCTATCACAGCCTCCTCCTGCCTTCTGAAGGGGTCCATTCTTGCCAGTGGCACATGTATGGTTCAGCTATTCCCTCCGCTAATGCAACCTGCTGTGAAAAACCTGATTCATTTACAGTACAATGTGAGCAAGACCCCAAAACATACAGCTGCACATTAAAGACAGAAGATGAAGACACAGAGATCCATACTTTGGACATAGAGCAGAGAGGCTTTCCAAGAAATACTCTGCCTCGACAGCATTCCAAAGTTAGCCACAGAGGAGTCATTGGTCGAAACAGAAGTTTGCAAGAAGATGGCCTGTTTGGCTCAGATGCTACAGGAAATATTCGGACTGGCCCTTGGAAGAATGAAACCACAGTTTAGATGTGATGTGAGTTTAGCCTTCTAATAACTCTGTCTTTATAAATTACTTGTATGTGTTTTGGTCTTTATTCTGTACCCTAAATTAACCTCACATAACTTAGGACTAAATTAAGTTGTGAAATAAATATTTTTTAGTTATATTTGATTATCAACTTAGTTTAGCTACAGATGAGTCCACATTATGCTTTAAATCTGCAAGCAATATTGCATGAATGCTCAGGGGCACAGTGGTTCTTTAATTAGAAATGTGAGCGAAAACAAAGGGGCCAAGAGTTTAAACCACATCAATTCCACTTAGATGTTTCATGATAATTTCTATAAATTGTTAGATATTAATCTAAAATGTTTGTATCTAGATGTTTGTATCACTGATTTTAAACTTTGCATAGGAGCACAGACCAGGTACAAGATATGACTAGAGCCAACCGCCCTTGATTTCCTTGAAAAGACATGTTGAGGGACTTGGCCTCTTGACTTCATATGCATGAAAAAGCTTCCAATAACTCTTTTTAGATACAACTGTCTTAAAGACACAGATAATCAAACCCTCCCAACCAGAATAGCAGGGATCTCCTGCAAGCTGCTCAGTGTCTATGAAATCTTCTCTGAGTACAGGTGCTAATGCAGAAGAATTTTGAAAATTTTACTTCCTGCCTTTGGCTCTGAAGACATGACAATGTATTATGTAAAATTGTCTCATTTTAGCTATGTATCATGTTATTCCTGTGATGGACTGGTGACCTGTCCAGGGTGACCCCACCTCTCGCCCGTTGACCGTGGGAGATGGGCACTGACACCCTGGCGACCCCACTAGGAATAAGTGTGTTGGATAATGGATGGATGGATATCATGGTATTATATTATTCCATTATAAAAAACAAACCATGGCGTGCTGCTTTGATTCTTTCAAATATATTTGAAACATATTTGAATCTCATGTGGCAACCATTCTGTGGTGTCTAAATGCTTGCTCTAGCCAAACACCACCTTTTTCCATAATGCTCCTCCTTGGAACTGCAGTCTCCAGCTGAGCTCCCACCTCACTGAGCACTTCTCCTCCTAGTCTTCCCCATTCAGCTCTTCCAGACTAGCGGCAGCAGCAATTAATAAACACTAGGTGGAACTGCGAGTCTGCTGAGCTCATTATATAAACTACATCTCAGTCCTATGCTCCTAAGAACATTTGTTAAATGCATAATGTAGAACTATTGTTGTGATGACAGCGCTGGATCAGAAAGAGCAGGAGACAGAGGCCCAATTTCAAGAAGCTAAGTTATGAATTCAAATTTCAAGTTATGATGGATACATACAACACTTTTATAACAACTGAAAGTAACAGTTACTTAATTGTGGGGGTGGGCATTCATTATATCATTTATAATTTTTTTGTCATTTTAAGAATTTTGAATTATTGTCACCATAAATTTCAGTAAACGTTAAAAAAATTGACTTAATGTTTTTACAATTTTTTCTCTAGTTTTTCCACAATATCAATAACTATCAATAAATTTGAAAATGGTTATACTGAGTCTCTAAATGCAGTTTAGTGATGCAAATCACACTTCTGTAAGAAATTTATTTCAAACAGGAATGTTTTTCAAGAGTAGCATTTATGTTTGTGGTGTTATGAATGTTCTACCATGCAATCACCTAAAACAGAAGTCATGAATAGTGTTTAACTATTGTTTTTATTGTTATCATCGTAGTACTACAAAATATTGTCATAAAATTCTTAGTACATGTCGCCCACCCCTACTTAATTGTACTATAAAGGTGCTTAAGTGCTGCAGTCATCTGTTCAAACAATTATATAAATGTATAGACATGTTGGGAATGTGCAACTATCACATTGTACAGGAAGGTAACGGGTTCTGTGTCTCAGAGATAAATATATTAATGCGCAGACAGACCCCAGATTAAAAGCTAAAGATGCTGCTGTATCTCTTCAAACGGTCATTATCCCCAGTAAAACATGCCCTATTCTGACATTGGCTGAAAGGCCACTCAGCAAAGAAGCAGTTTTTACTTCAAAAGAAAGATAAAAAGTCAGATTTGTTTGCAGATGCACTCAGAGACAACAATCTTCATTTCTGGACACATGTCCTAAGGCCTGGTGAAACTAAAGTGAACCTGTTTAGTCATAATGCCCATTGTTACATTTGGAGGAAGAACAGGGATGTCTGTACCATTTTACCTTTGAAGTAAGTGGGGGGGTGGCAGCATCATGGTGTTGGGCTATTGTGCTGCAGGAGGAACTGGTGCAGTTCATGAAACAGATGCCATCATGAGGAGAGAACATTATGTGGAAATACTGAAGCAGCATCTAAAGAAATCAGCCAAGAAGTAAAAGCATGGGCACAAATTTGTCTTCTAAATGGGCAATAACCAAAAGCTACAACCAAAGAGGTTATAGAATGGTTTAAGGACAACAAATTCAGTGTTTTGGTGTGGCCGTTAAATAGCCCTTAGGGCTACTTCACAAAACTGTACAATACAGTTTGTCTCTATCAAGAGGCTGATAATGAGTTATATTTTATAAGCTCCGTTACAATTTATCTTATGTTTTTTGATTCTCGTTAAGCTTCCACATACTGCAAAATATTCTTAGATTTCATCTTGATCAGTTGGGATCAGTTGATAAGAAGTGGAACAAAAAAATAACATGGATGAATCTGCTCTCAGATTGACTTCCACTGTTCATTGATTTGATTAAAGTCGTTTATTTGAGCATATGACAGGTATGATCATGATGGTTTTTTGTTAAGAATGGCTTGGAAATGTATATCATAGGCTAATGACGCATTCAATCGATCTGCTATTGTTTGTTATTGTAGCAGCAGTTTATTTTCCTTTTGTACGATGTGCTTCAATTCCTCATAATCCTCAATCAAAAGATCTTTGTTTGGTGTGAGGTACGGCATATGCTATTTATCTAGCCATCATGGGCATCAATGAATCTGTGATTGATCTCATGGTCTGCTGAAGAAATCTTTGGAGGCGTATTCAACTGAATTTCTTAAGTCTGGGCCACCATAGCTGCACCTCCTGTGCCTGGTTTGGTCTTTGTGAAACAGATAAAGCCAGGATGAACTGATGGCGCTATGTCAAGCATAGCTGTATATTTTATCCCGGATTTCGTAATCCTACTTTTGTGAAACAGCCCTCTGGTCTCAGTCCTAGAAGGTGTGAGTAGATCTGAAAAGGTGAGTTTGAGTGAGGCGGTCTACAATATGTACCCAGTTCCACCAGTGAGTCTATAATTTCAACTGTGAAATAGCACTATGCAAGAAAGTACATAATATTGCTCCTTCAAAATATTTGAGGGCCTAACTTAAAATGATAAATGAATTAGTATTTTTAAAGCTTTTGAAAAAAATAGATAGCTTTCAAAATGCACAATATTAAACCCATAATATTGCTAATAATTAAAAATTTCGACAGCTTTTGACCATGTCCTTTCAGATTCTGAAGAGATTTCAGAGAACCTACTGATCTTGATTTTCAGGATCCAGCATCTCTAAAGTTTACACCTTTAAATTGTGATATTTAAACATTTCAAGTCTGTTTCTGTTATTTTTGGATTTCATCTGATTATTATTATTATTACACAATTATTTAAAAAAATAATAAAATTAATTAATAAAATTAATGATGACTGATATACAACACATTGAAATATATGATAGACTATGTGTGTGAGTTTTATGTGTGCAACGGTGCATGAATTATTAGACACAGATGTGGTGTGTTTGTGTAACATGTGCTTATTACTCTGGAGACACCCTAACACAGGGGCGGGCAACTCCAGGCTTCGAGGGCTGGTCTCCTGCAACTTTTAGATGTGTCTCTACTTCAACACACCTGAGTCAAATAATGAGGTCATTAGGAGAACTCTGGAGAATTTGACTGCACTTAGGCGGTGTTTCAGCTATTTGCTTCAAGTGTGTTGGACCAGGGAGACATCTAAGAGATGCAGGACACCGGCCCTGAAGGACCAGGATTGCCCTCCCCTGCACTAACAGATGTTTTTGAATTTATTGATAAAGATGTATTTATGAAATTTATACATATTTTACTTCAGTGATACTTTATTTATGCTACCAAGTTAAGTCAAACTGAATTTTGAGTTTGACAATTATTGCACTAATGTGCACTATAGGACCCCTCACCTGGTGAGATATTTAAAAAGTGCAAAGTGCTATAAGCACAATGTTTTTATAGTGCCAAAATGATGTGCCAGTTTTCACTGTGATGACAAAGTACACAAAACACATTCTCATTGAGAAACTGCAGTTTGTAGCATTATGCAAACTTTTACTCAGGTTTTATATATCATCAGCAACACTTTAAAGAGCTCTTCAAAATGCATGTTTTCTAAAGCTATGCATAATTAAGTTACGTGTGTTCCTGTGAATCTGTCTCATCCTTATTCTCATTTAACCAACTAGAAGTTGTGGTGTTCCGCCAAGCACTGTTCTCATGGACTTAAATTTGTGTGGTATTACAGTTGCTCCCTCAGGTCAACATACATGTGACCAGTGCTGGAAATATTTGATAACATTTTTTAACCGTCTGTCAAAGTGAATTTGACCAGAACATTATTTATTAAATTTAAGTCCTTGGAGTTCACTGTCCTGCATGTTTTCTGGTCTTAGCTCATTCAACACAACAGATATGAAAAAGCTTCTGAAAGAAAATAAAGTTCAGTGGCACCCAGCATAGAAAGCAAAGTCATATACTTTTTGTTCTGAAGCAGTTTGTCATCCTTACAAATTTTTATAGCTAATGCCTACACACACATCCACCTATAACACTGTGAAATATTTTAGGTAAAACATTTTCACTGATCTAGTGTGATGTCATCATAGTTGTAGTCATTAAATCACAGTGAGCAAGCTGTTAAATGATGTTGATGACTGTGTACATGTAATGTTTAGTCCCAGTTGTCATCTGACAACCTGTCAGATGACAGGTTGTGTCTGAACATAAAACCATTTTCATATGGATTCACTTTTGTTTGATTTTTTTTAAACTCTGTTATGAATTTTTAACAGTACAAGATGTACATCCTTAAAAATAAAGGGAATAGCTATTTGAGCACTATGTTGTCTGCACTAAAAATAAATATTATCTGTGACATACTGCACAAGGCTGGTCTCCCTTCTTTTCAGAACATATGGCAACTTAGGCGCTGTTTACATAACAATGAGACAACGAAAATGGAATTTTTGTTCCATTTCTGTTAACACATTTACATGAAGATATTCAAATTACAATCTTTGTTTACACAGTAACGGTACACATCGAAAAGGTGTAATGCTCTTGCAACGCCACTAGTTGGTGCTAGGTGTGTTTAATAAAAACAAGTTTTACTTGAAAGCGCGGCGATTCGTGATTCAGATACCGTTCCCCTGGATACTGGGGGAAAACACGCACTGTTTGATTAGGGTACAGTTGGAAAAAAGTGGGATAACTTCATTGAAATACATTGTTTGAGCTTTCACAGTGTCTTGTTCTCTAGACAAGAGCGCTGAACAAGCACGTGTGTATTTTGCCACCTTGGAGGTGTGTAGTGGTGAAGAGACACTGGAGGAACTGTATCTGACGGAGAAACACGAATTGTAATAACACCAGCAGAACCCAACACATAGCCAAGACAAGGGGATCCAAGAATACAGCCCTGGGAGGGTTGAGCAGACAATGGGAGGACTTGGGTTCTCAAGTATCACTGATGACAGAGACACACATCCACCATCCAATGTGCATCAAACGATCCAGGGTCAGGCACAGGAGGGCCTCAGGCAAGGAAAATACAGAATACAATTGAGAGGCAGGGACGGAGGCAGGCAAGGTTCAGCAACAAGAGGTCAGAAACTCTTTTCAAACACCAGTAAGTATAAGGCAAAAGAAATGGTCAAAGACAGGCAGGCAGGATAAAAAAAACCAGAAACTCCTTGAACATGAATCAGGGCTTGAAGGCTGTGACAGAGGCATCAGATGAGCTCGCTCTGAGTAGGAGATGAGCAGCTGTTTAAATAGGGAACAACACAGCAAAAGTGAGGATAATGAGCAATCTATGAGGGAATTTTTCTGCCATAATCCAAGAGCACACATTTTTATTTTGAAAGCAGGACTTCTCAAAACTTGGAATGTTTATTCAAACCTTTCTCCTCGCGCGCGCTCTTGCAGAACTCTCTGCTCACTTACAAAATATTTTCTGCTTGCTTCTGAAACAAAAATGCACCACCGCTTGGCAACTTCTCCGCCAATAAATTGAAAGTGTTGTACTGGGTGCGTTTGTGTCCTTCTAGCGAGTGTGCCTGTGTGGCTACTACTGAATGAAGCAACCTGCGCCACCCACTGGATTGCCAGGGGATGATGCATTTTTGTTCCAGAAGCAAGCAGAGAGTCTGAGCACAGACTACTTCTGAGTGTAAGGAGACGTTTTGAGTACAAGCATTACAAGTTTTGAGAAGAAAAAGATAAAGTTGTGAGGATTTGGTTTTCTGTGTGTCAATTTAGTTCCTCTGTTGTCTCCTCTGCCCTTGATTGCTCCTAGCTGTGTCTTGTGTTCCCCGATTACCCCGTTTGTATTTAATTCCAGCTGTGTTCCCTGTTCCTTGTTGCATCCTCGTCTTAACTGTCATTTGTCGTGTCTTTGTCCTCATCGGTTTATTCAGTTCCAGTTGCTACCAGAGTTGGAGTTCCTTATCTTTATGCTCACCTGTGCTGCCTTTCTGTACTCCTTGTTGTCCTGGGTAACCTGGGTCCTCTACTTCCATTCTCACCAATCAAAACTACAAATAATGATAGAAGGATCCAGCCAGAACTATAGTGAGGTTAGTGGAAAATAAAGTAAGAAACTATGTCTACAATATGAACACATCAGGTGTGCTTTACAGAAGGGAATTTGAAAACTTGAAGTCTACTATATGAGACCATATTGACACTGTGGCAAAGCCCTACTCCGCCTGCAGACGCCTCAGTTTAGCCATGAGATGTGTGCTTGTTTTAAAGGACTGGTCTTTCCATTTTCCCTCCCTGGGCTTGGTTGGAGGAGCTGTTGGAGGAGGCACTACTTGCGGTCATTACTGCAAGCAGCCCTTGCAGTAATTACAGGTGAACCACTGCCTCCCAAGCCGGACACCCCGGTCTTCTGCTCTTCCTCCACAGCTCCAATTGTCCCTCCAAGTGGGCCCTCCTCACTAGGAGGGCTCAAAAGCTGCCTCCTTACTAGGGACCTAGTAAGTGGGCAGACTGAAAATGTGTGCTCTTGGAATATAACAGAAAAATTCCCCGATAGTCATCCAGAGATGAAGGGAGAGTAAGCAGCACCATCAAGGCTGATTGAAATCATGACAACAAAATCCTTGTGTCATGTTGGGGTCACGTCTTTTAGCCCACATACAGAACACAATCAGGAGAACAGGAAATCAGAAAAAGTTTATTTTAACAATGATAAAGTATGAAATTGTGTGATTCTTGTCCTGTAGATGGAAGCCGGGGTCATCGGTACTCTGAAGACAGTGGGAGAGCTTGTGAGTTGAAAGGGTTTCGGACAAACGAACTTCAGAGGGAAATGGACTGATTTTACTTGGTGTGATGATGAGTTTCCGCCAGGAGGGAATTACTGTGGTCACCGGGGGTTGTGGTCTCTTTGCAGGGGTCTTTGAGATGATGCAGGTTCCAGTGTGAGGTCCAGACGGAGAGTTCTTTGAAAATAGATGGGAGAGGCTTGCGGTGGAGAGCGTACAGGTAAGTTCTTGTGAGGAGAGGTGAGGAGTGATCTGACTTCCAGCTGTGAAACCAGTAACTGTCAACGATTCTTCAGTAGCAGTGGAGAGGGACTCGAGCAATCAGTGAGTAAAATCCAAGGTGTCACGAGGGGAAAACCAGAAAGCCAGGAACTCAGGCTATGCAGTGGGTAGAATCCAAGGCACCATGAGGAAATGCCTGATGCAGAGGTGAAAGGAAAATATTACTTGAAGTATCTCAGAAAACACAGAGAGCTGACTCAGAGGGGCACAGAGTACCATAACTGGCAAACACTGAGGCGTCAAAGTGCTGGCAGCCCGCTCCTCATATACTCCTAGATGACAAGGTGATTGATCACAGGTGTGCTGACACCAATCAGCAGGCACGACCTCCAGGTAGTGCAGCCTCTAGGCACCATCTAGTGGATGATGAGGGAAGCAGCAGACAAATCCCCACAAAGAGCCAAAATCCCAGTTCCCAACACCTTGACCCTAAACTTTAATATTCACTCACGAACATTCCAATTCCAGACAGAAAACCCAGTAAAATCTGATATACCATACATGAATTTAGAGTAAACAAACATGTTAGACGATTGGCGAAGGACCCTCCTGTGTGCTTATGTCACCGCGCTTTCTGACTGGCTACTTATCTATTCAACAGGCTGCGTTCTCGCTCCTAGTCAGGGACACCACACACTGTGATATTGGACCAAGACAATAAAACGTGAAAATGTCTTCAATTTTTCTTAACAAGGCAGGATGATTGGTTACAATTATTGAGTGACTGTCTTAGAACTCGAATGGTTCAACCCCCCATGGGCCGCAGTAAAATTGTCAAGCGCTGACCAGTCCATGGTGTTAAAAAGGTTGGGGACCGCTGGCCTAGACCTTCCATACAGCCCAAAATGTTTTGGGCTTTTTTTGCCAAATAATTCAGGAGTTTTTTTTTTTTTTTTTTTTGCCAAATAATTCAGGAGTACCTTCCATGGGCCCACCACCCATGAGAGGGGCCAAAGGGGTCGGGTGCATTGTGTGATGGGTGGCGGCCGAGGGAGGGGGCCCTGGCGGTCCGATCCTCGGCTACAGAA
>CAEGAE010071764.1:0-27375 GCA_903067095.1 Girardinus metallicus | reverse complement strand
ATAGATAGATAGATAGATAGATAGATAGATAGATAGATAGATAGATAGATAGATAGATAGATAGATAGATAGATAGAACATCCCTGCTTTCTGTTGTCACTAATCTGCCTCTTGCATGTGTAATCGGCATATCAAAACATTGAGGGAGAGACATTTCCGTGCTCTGTGAGCATATTAGGGATGCAGTCGCAGCGCTTAACTAGCATTGATGAACTGTTTGCTTATGCAGTAATAATTAACTTCCATTACATTACTTTGTGTGATTACTTTCTTAATTGCCTGAATTATGCATCAATTTAATATCTAATAACCAGTCTTAGGCATTAGACGCTGTTCAGACACACAGTTTCCCTAGCTTTAATTAAACACACCAGAATAAATGAAACGATGTAGGATGGATGTCTTGCAGTGATTTCCTGGGTGCTTAAATATGCTATTTATTATAAAAGCATGTGAAATCCTCTTTCTCCTCAGGAAAGGAAACCACAAGATGCCAATTATAAAACCCAAGTTGCTTTGCCACGGCTTTTCGAGGTTCCAGACTAATAAATTTGTTGAGTGAGACTTATTGTATATTATGCTAATACAAGACTATGGCATTTTTTAAGTTTCAAATCTGCAGAGCAAAACATGTCCCCAAAGATGATTTTAATTACAGTATGTAGCAAAGTGGGCTCCCGTTTTACATTGTTTTTGTCCTCCAGTAAGAATCCAGTTAGTAAGGACAATATGAATGAATGGAGATATTGAAATTATTTATATCACTTAAGCACTACATATCTAATTTAAACCCACTTTGCGAATTATGTCCATTTGATTACTTGTTAAAGCAACAGATGACCTAATCAGAAATATAAAATCAGCGTGAAGGTATTATGGCCTCAAAGCAATTATATGAATGCTGTTTTGTAAATGTTAGGTTGAGTGTGAAGAAAAACCCAAGTGAAATTACTTTGCTCATCTCTCTCACTGCATTGCAGGAATAAGCATAGTGAGATTAGGTCCATCTTTCTCAATTGCAACCTTCATGAAGTCTGATGTAAATTTCATTTACAGGTTGTAAGGCAGCTTTGTGTCAAATGAACAAAATATAATTAAAAAGCAAACCCTTGGAGGTCATTCAATGAATTGATATTACCTTTAAGTCCTCTTGCATCATCATTTTGCCCCCACTCAAAAAGTGACACATGCACTTAAAGAGAAAAATGAGTCCTGTGTTCCTCATCAGCAGTCGTTTTAACAAACATACCTGCATGGACAGGCAGGACTAAAACACATCTCTACTGTTATTAAAGTAAAATATGCAGTGTGTATGAATTATACGCGTTTTCAAATTATTGCAAATCAAGGTAAAGTTGTTACTTAAGGAAATAACTTATGGCTTAAGTACAAATCCTATTTAGCTGACCCAGAGTCATGCAAATCCCTGCGACTGGTGTTTGGGTCTGGCAGCATCGTTAGTCTGCCTCCTAAATGATTTCCAGAGCCAGTGAGCTGCTGGCAATGCAAGGTTAGACAGAAAATGATGGCAGCACGAGGATGCTTCACAGACCTCATGATAGTTTCCGTCTGTCATTATTTACGTCTGACTAGTCCCGTCATGTCAGCTACCTAGAGAGACACTTTTAATGTGAATGCCCCTCCTCCGATTGCTCCTCACAAGCAGTGTAGTATACCATTATTTCTTTGCTTCAGTACCTTTAGGTGAAACTCGCTCTCCTATCAGCCAGAATCAAAGACAGATCCCTGACTTGATATTGCACATGTCCATGGTCTTACCAAAGCTGGCACTGAAGCTACATACCACAGAGAGGGAGGGTGATGAGGGCGGGACTTTTAACTCATATGACTAATAAAAAAAAATTTGGGAAAACATACTGGAGAATACTTAATATTTCAATCTCAGTAGATTTATTCAGCCAACAATGCAGCAACTCAATAACATATATTTAAAATGTGTTACTCTTACTGTCATAGTGTTGTAGTAACAAACACCTCTTAATTCTGGCCTTTCATCTACAGAGGTTTTTTTTTTTTTTTTTTTTTTGCTGTCCTGCCCACTTCAAATGGCCATCTAGATGTTATGATTTTAAAAAAAAACATACATTAGTAAATTTCTAAAATAAGTTGGGTTTAGAAAAAAAGGGAAAAAAAATAATTTTCCAGATCTTCTAATTTGTTGATCTACTGTTTTTGTTCACAGTGTGTAAAATAGATTCGTCGTGGCTGAAATTTGGTGATATTTCTTCCAATGTTAACTTGCTGTTAAACAACAAGAATCCAAGTTTGATTGTTTAGTTGAAGACATAGAACCAAGCTCTCAAAAAAACTGGTGCAACAAAGAAGTTGTGGTACACCAGGTGAAACCAAGGGCGAATTGCACTGCTTGGTATCCAGTTAATTTTAATATTTGCTAGATGGCATGGTATGCTATGTTCAAGTTGTCTATTTGGAAAGAGATCCGTCCTTGATGGGAACAATATTTCTGCAGAAACCAGTCCAGTTCCAAAAAGTGTGGTGAAAGACAGCATGGCTCTAACCAAAAGTAGGGTTTCCCCCACCATCCTACCGCCAACAATCTGATTCTGGCAGATGACAGATTGATCTGGTGACTCAGAAACTTCATGGTTATCTTGTTTTTTTTCTTCTGTCATGTAGCCTTCCCTCTTAAAATAAAATAGTCAACGTTCAAATGACCATCTGACTATAAAACTGGTTCTTGATCACTTTAAAATCTTTGATCGCCAACAATTTCACTTTAATGAGTTCTTCCTCAACTCAATGTATTACAAAGAATTTTGTCTTGTAGATTAGTCATACTATAAGGAATAACAAAATATTTAGAAGTTCATAACTATGAGTTAGACCTGTGTAGTTTGTCGAGATTTATACCAAATACATCAACCTTGTACAAAAAAGCTCTAGGCTTAGGCTTTAATGACTTTTCAATATACATGTAAATAAACCTACTGGATCTGATTGGTTGTTTCTGACAGAACAGTAAATTTCTGCAGATGGCAGTAGAACCGCAGGGAAGAGGCAGAGGAGCTCGATTTGTTCACAGATTTTCTCATACTGGCCCAACATAGGGACAGTTTCAACAAAATGTAATAAACATTTTTTTTTTTTTATATAACAGCTACTACGGCTTTAATTGCTAACCTATAAGACGGACTTAACTTTTCATAACCAATTAGAAAATGTTGATTAAAGTAGCTAATATGTGCTATTATGTACACTGTTGAATAATATCGAAAGCATGTTTTCTTCAATAGGAGATACAAAAGGCCGCATGGAGCTTCTGATCAACTAATGAAACACTGAAGTCACAGATAAAAATATAATCTTATCAGGACTTCCTCACAATATATTATTCCACAACAGTTACCCAGAGGGTAAGATGGCCATTTATCACAGCGCAACCCATGAATCAAGTCATGTAGTAAGATCGATCATTGATTCACCTTAGTCCCTTGTTTTACCAACTGAGCCAAATAATGATCATTAAACTGACCACTGCATGTCCAACAATGGATTTATAATACTCTGAACTCTGTCTGAAGCAACGTAAAAATGGTGTCTAGAGGAAAAGCTGACATAGATATACAGAGATAAAACATAAAATAGAGCAGTAATTCCCTGCATCTATACTTTCTTTTGTATCTGCTAGCATGGTTCACTTACTGTAGAGAAGGAAACCGCAGGCCCAAGACCTCTTGGCTGGAGTCCATCTCTACGCTTTGTGCACGTGATCCCAGCCAAGATGAGCATACTTTAATGGGACTGCTTAGCCCCATCATGACCCAATGAGTGCCGGCTGTGGAGTGGATGTGCTCATTGTGGTGTGTGTGCGTGCGTGTGCGTGTGTGTGTTCCCAGCAGGGAGACTGGTGCCTTATGAAGGTCACAACTACAGCAGTGTGGGGGCTCTCTAAGTGAACCCTGGAGAGGATAACAAGCCACATCTAACACTTTCTTTGTGTTCCTCCAGCCACTAATTCACCTGAGGGAAGAGCAGGCTAAAAACACAGTTAGCACAAAGCAAAGCAAAAATCTTTATTTGGACGGTTTACGAGAAACAGCCACATGTGGAAATATTTTCATTTACGACAGAATTATTATCTCAACCCCGTTTAAAAGGGTATCAGACCTCGCTCAAAATGAGAAACGTAGTGTTTTGCAAAGCCATTCTTGTACAGCCTGTATACAAAAATGGAAAAATGACGAATACCATTCGTCTCGAGGGAATTTCAGCTCAGCCCCAATGTGATAGCATTGCCCTGTCTTATGGCCACCTAATGGACAATGTAGCATTAATTCAGCTTCAGATGAACAGGCAGGACCCCAGAATCAAAAATGAGAAGGGGGAACTAGGTGTATGAATTATGCATATTACATTACCATATCACTACAATACGCTGTGTACCAAAACAATGCAGCGGAAATTGGCCTTCGACTCAGATATTGAACAATTTTCTACATGGTTCTTGCCTACCATTGAAGTGAAATTGCATTAAGCTGCCTTTATAGCCATAGAACCCATGCGAGATTTGTATGTTAACATCAAGCCAGTGAACAAAACACTATGTAAACAAGTCAGGGATAATTGAAAAGAAAGTCTCCTGACCGCTTTACTCGCTACCCATCATTCACATTGATGGGAATTTGGTTAAATGGCAGGTGAGAAATTACTTTCTTTCCATTGATTTTCCTTTAGAGATCAAGTGCAAATAAATGAAATGGAGCAAATTACTTTATCAGGCTTTGAAATGGTATTCAACCAAAACATGTCAGAAACTATTATTTGCAATCATGTTGCTCTTATTAATCTTCAAGAAAGAAACAGCAATGAATCACACTAAGGAATTTTAGCAGGCAACAGTTCATTTTCAGTATGTGCAGAGCTAAAAAGAGTGGAGAAAAGCAAAAGCAGTGACAGAATATTAAGCAACAAATAAAACTGTAACTTTATAATAAAGCCATTTAAAAAAAAATGTAATTTTAAAAAATGACATGGAACAAATTACTATATATTTTGTGGACTTGAAACAACAAAATAATATGTAATCTGTAGACTTTATTTACAGAATATTAACTTATTTTCCTTTGCTGCAGAGGCTTGTCCGGAGAAAATGCAGACAAAAAAGAAATGTAGTATGCATACTCACTCCAAACAAGTGAAAAATAGTATTTAGACAACTAATACTTCTGTTGCAGGGCTCCTAGTTCTGTTTGCTTACAGACTCACTGTCCCTCAAACACTGGCAAAAGTGTTTGAGGGACACTTTTGTCCCTCTAACACTTACTGGTTATTATAGCTGTTAAATGTCATTATTAAAGCATTATTCTCAGCAACATCAGTACTAAAATCTACTAAATAACCTCCACAATAACTATCTGTCAAAGTGATTGCCACATGAGGAATTAAAAAATCACAGAATGGATTACAAATTAGTGTTAATGGCAGTTATGTTATTTTTTCCTCATATGTAACAGTCTGCAATTAAGAAAAATATTTTAGGAACCACCATCCAAACAAAACAAGGTTTTTTGTTGCTGTTAAAGTTACTGTAAAGATTTTATGTCTTCTTGCAGTCGACCTAAGAGCTGTCCCTTTTCTCATTTTCTGTGGAAGTGAGCTGTGCAGCATTGCTAATGCTAGTTTGTAGAGAGGCTGAATAATCGCAATGAGAGGATATCGGTTTCAGGTGTGAATCAACCCCCTACTTCTAAAGCAATATTTTTCAATCTCCACTATGAAAATAATTAATATTCCTTACTCCTGTTTATTTAAGCTAATATTTACATAAACTATTGTGTATGTCAGCTGCAATGATACACTTTTAGCTCTCTTTTGCTATTTGTTTTAGTAATGTCTACAATAAAGTAAGCAAAAAGGTATTTTTCCCCAAAAACACCTCTGTTTTTTTTTTTTTTTTGTCTCATTTAAATGTTTCTGATCGTCAAACATATTTTAATATCAAAGATACCCTGAGTAATTACAAAAATACTGTCAGATTACGATTGTATTCCTTTTATCCAAGAAAAAAGGCTTATGAAACTGATCTGACCCTGTGTGAAAAACTTATTTGTCTCTCTAATAGGTGCCTATGAGGAATCTGTAGGGAAAATTTGTTTTAATGGCACTAAACATGGCTAAGATGATATCTCAAATTTCTCAAAGCTCTCTATCAGGGCAGCAGATTTGCCACATGCCAAAAACCTCCTTCAATAAATGGTTTACAAATGATTTAGCAACTATTGAAGTAATAGTTGTAGAAGGACTAGAACTGACTATTATTTTGCTGCCTCCTAAAGTTGCTAGCTGTACCGCTTTTCTAACAATAACTTTTGGGGAAACCGATATGCTATGTGGGAAATCAATCCATTAATTCTCACACACTATTCCACAATTCATTAGGTCATGGCATATGGAAACTGGAAGCTGCTACTTTTATAACCTTCCCTGGCAGTTAGCTGTAAAGTACTGTTATTGCTAGCATGTAAAATAACACTAACATCAAGTGAACATTCAGATTTAGCAATGTTAACTTATTAAAGTGATAAAGACAAACAATGTATGGCTGAGATTACATGTCTGCATTATGTCTTTGATATGTCAATTTGAAAGAGGCCTAAAGGGGTAAGATCTCAGCCATGTTGCCAAAACAGTTTAAACTTCTACTTTTCTCTCTTCATGTTGCAACTGTCTGTGTTGCAGTGCTAACTGTAGCTCCTATACAGCTTCACAACATAGCAAAAAAGCAATAAATAGCATGAACACAACTTACAAAATAAACGCTCATGGGAGTTTTAAGAAGTACTTTTCTAATTTACTCTAGCAGCTAGCTGTGCTGCAGTGCCTGCAGTACTATTAACTTGTAATAAAAAGAGGGTATTCACTTCCACAGCAGAACTAATATAACTGACATCATTTCTGTTTTCCAAGTAACTCCATCTAGCAGTTAAAGTTACAGTTGAGCTAATTTGCTAGGTCCTTCAGCTGCAGCCCAGGCAGTCCTCCATTTCCTGCTCTATTATTATTATTATGATAAGAACTACGTGACTCATCTACATCTCTAGACTATACCTGCAATTCATAAAATAGCCCCATAAAGGCAGCAGCTTTTAGTTATAGCACACACATGGGGTGAGCTGTGTAAAACAGTATGTGGTATCGGTAACTGCTTCTGTTCAAACCTTGTAATCATTACCTGGCATCTTATTGCCTCTGTGGCTTTTAAAGCAGTCGTCTCACCCTCAGAAAACAGGGAGTTATAGCTGATCTTTTATTAAAACTTTAGGAGAGTGTCTCTCTCCGGAGGGGGTCGAAGGAGGAGAGGGACAAATTAGTGTTGACAGTAGACACTTAAAGCAGGAAAATCACAGGCCCACTGGGAGGCAGGAGCCACATGGGGCTCCCCGCCTGTGTAAAGAACACTCCAGATTTCACTTGAGATGCAGTCGCTTTTTAACAGGGCAGGGGGAATGTCAACAGACCCTCTTGAATGAGCCAATAAAGCCACTAAAAGGAGCGGATTAACCAGCTGATATCAGGGACAGCGGTTTGTTTTCAATGCGGCTCCTCCTCCTCTTTGGAGCGCAGCCTGAACACATTGGGCGGAACATTTCCTTTGCCTAACATGCTTTTACGCTTCCATAATTGTGTAGTTAATTGTCCTCATACTTGCTTGTGGTCACACAAGATTTAACCATGTAATTCTACTGATGTTACAAATGCATGACACAAAAGATAATGAAAAAAGTGTTCATTTTTAACAGATAGAGTCAAGCTCTGACGTTAAAGGGATCTACTTCAGCTCTTCTGAATTGTCCTTTGTCTATTGTTGCTTTTACTGCCCATTTATCAGGGAGCGATGCTGCTGGTGAGTGAGACTACACAACATGAAACAGTAATTACAAGACATCAGGGGCTTTCAATCTCACTTTAATTTCCCAGCAGCTGTGATCAAACATCCTTAGGCCAATTAACTATAATATGACCCAACAATATCACGACCTTCTCACAACCCCATAAACGCAGAATAAACACGGTGGTTTAAAACAGATGTCTCCTAGTACTGACAGCAACTCCGCAAAGCACAAAACAAATAAGCCAAAAATGTAATAGTTTTTGCTTAGCCACTTGTGTTTAAATGGGGCGCATTTGATGCAAGCATGAACACGTGTTTGGAAAGGTGTATGATTTCAATTCAAGCTATGCAATATTTAAGTAATTGTGATCAATAAAGGTTCAAGGTGGCTTTCATTCACAAAGGCCTTTGTGACATGTTTACATGTAGCTGCATTTTTCAAAAATTTTACTGTTCAGTTTTATTTAGACAAAAATATATATCAAATTTTAAACTCAACAGAGGTGAAAATAATTCAAACTGACCGAATTAAACAAACAAAAAGACACAACAAAATAAAGCCAAACTGTAAATTTTTAAGGTGCAAAATTCTAACCAAATTTTGCACGAATATTCAGCTACTATTGAATATTTTTGCTCCTTACCCCAAAATGTTGATTCTATGCACATCACCTTTGTCCTTTTAAAAGTAAATAAATAATAAGGATATTTTTTTTTTCTCATTATGACAATATTATTTAATTTATAAAAGTAAAACCATACAAACATTCCATAAAACATTTTTTATGGCATGCTTTTAAAGGACCATTCATCACCACAATAATGCAACTTGCAAGACCGTCGCAAGAGATAAAGGATTAATTAACATAAGCAATACATTTGTAAACAGTTTTCAGAAGAATAACCATTTATCTGTTTTTATTACACGTTTCATCTCCAATTTTCTTGCTTCTTAACAAAACACTGTAACTTTAACATTCTATTACAATTCCTTAATTTAAAATGTATTTAGTTTTTAGAGTGTTTGCAAGTTTTTAGTGACTATTATTAGTTAAATATTGTTTAATTTTAACTTAGTGTTTATCACTTGCAGTAGTCATTTTGGTGAATTTCAGTTTCAGAAAAAAAATTCCATGATATTAACTGGGATGTGGAAAAAGAGCTGGAATACAATTAGTGCTTTTGATCAGAGATATTTCAAACTTTCTTTTCTACTTCAGGCACGAGTTTCGCCATTTGCAGTGTGCAGCCTATTTATTATGGAGAAGGCGAGACTAAAACATAGAGGGATTTCCCTTTAATCAGATCTCTTAGGAGGCCATGTAGTGGACCAATACCCCAATGAGTTCCCCCTTAAAAAAACAAGCATTATTAGATTGGCTGCATGCTGCTGTAGTTGGTCCATCAGTCAGAAGGAATTTGAGAAGATTTTGCTAAATCTAAAAGCCTTTTACGTTTCTGAAAAAGCTCATTTCTTTTAATATATTAACACTGAGCAAGCGGCCATAATCATTTATGCGTTTGTCCATTTAGAAATATTTAAGCTTGAAAGCTCTGGATCTAAGCACAAATTTTTTGAGCTTACGGATGACCAATCACAGAGGTGTATGAGCCCCAGAGCTCTAAAGCAAATGAATCCTTCACAGTATTGTAAATCAGGACCTCAAAGAGTATTATTTAGCCTCAAGCTAAGAGTGCTTGTTTATCAGATGGTGTCTGAGTCTGGGATAAAAACTTTCTCATAAATTTGGGTACATTTTTATGTGCTCATGGAAGCGGGCTGGCTCATTATGGGCACAGCGCTCTCAAGAAAGCAAAGGTAAAGAGATGTGTTTATGTCAAAGAGCTTGTTGATGAGATTCCAAACATCTTCTAAATGATTTGAATGTGTTTTCAATGATTTCATTCATTAGCAGCCAAAACATTGACAAAATTCATTCACAAATTAAAATGCAATGCCGATTTTTTCACACTCTCAGGTGCTCTAACGTGTCCAACAGATGTATTGTTTTATTTATTAATTTATTTTTTGCTTTTTACATTTTATTCAGTTGTCTTACGTATTATCACTCAGATACGACATTGCTAACCCCCAGGTGATAAATCAGACGAGCGGTGGCTGCTTCTGATAACTCAATAAGCACCTGGACTCCTCCAAACATGTCACACCTGCACTCCTGCGTAATACCACTCTCATTCTCCAGGCCTCACTGGGGGGCTCAATACACCTGCCTCCTACATCTCAGCAGCTGAGCAGCTGGGAGAGAAACATCATGCATGCTTAATTAGGAGGCTCAGAAACCACAGGAAGATGTTGGTACTTTTTAATGCACAGGTTTGATGTAAATGCTTCCCTGTAAGAAAAAAAAAAAAAAAAACACTCACTCACATGCTGTGGCATCAGCAAGTGGTTTATTTGTGTAGCTATTTAGTAAACAAAGAAGATGCAGTGGCTTAAAAAAAATCCAATGATTTCTCTGTACTCAAATATGCATATATGTGATGGAAGTTATTTACATTTTTAGCTATTACAATTGGCATTTTCTGCTTCATTTACAAGATAGAGAATTATAAGACAACTTAATGAGCATGTCTGAACATATTTACCCACATAACACCAAAGGGAGCCTTTGTTGATCAATAATAATGCATTCTTTCTGTTTCGTCAATTTAGTGTCAGTTTAGGTGTCTTTAGCAAGTATAATGAATCAGGGTTTGTTTAAGAATAAGTAACAAACTGGAGGCATTAATTAATTTAAACAGAGGCAGGTTCTGAGTCATGTATGGGCAACACACAAAAACACACTGAATGAATAGATTAGGTTCCATTACACATTGACTAAAATACTTACAATTTTAGCTTCTTGTTTATCTTGCAGCCATAATTTTGCAGCCACTAGCTCGGCAACAGCAGTTTGGCTCTTGCAAAAAAGATGCAAGGAAATGAAATTCAATTTTAGAAAAAAATAAATAAATACACTGGAAATGTAGAGTTAAATATTTCCTTGAGCTGGAATTTGATATCATATACAAAACAACTTTAGTTGTGTTACATACACTTCCACTGAGGTAGTGTAATGTATAAGAAGCCATCTCAGACAGGAAGGTAAATTTGCAATGCATTTTTGTTGTGTTTTACAAAGACAATCTTGCAGTTTGAGAGGATTGCTTATAGGAAGAGATTGTTTTCAACTTTGCAAAAGCTATGTGTTTATCACAGACTCAGGGTTGTGTATCCAGATCTGATGTTAGGTCCAGAGGCTATAACATCTATAAGGAAGCAGGAGGAGGAGAAGCAGCATGATAACTCAGAATGTCCTGCTGTAATTATGGTATTCATGAAAAGATGAAACTGAGTGCAGACTAAATCTGTAGCTTCGGGCAAAATCAGCAGCTCGGCATTACCCCGTGACCCTGCGTCTCTTGGTGGTGCTGCAAACATGTCAAAACTTTGCTGCTATCTGCGCCAGGCAGAAGTGAGGGAATGAAGTGCATCGATTGCTTGTGATTATTAACTAGACTGAGATAAGCCCTCTCCTTATTATGCAGATTACTGAGGCTCCCTGCTCCAGCATATTGTACAGATGCAAGGGAGCAGCTGCTCTTACAGATGGTGGGTACACGGATCTATCATTATGCCTCCATTGTCTCCACTTCAATTGTTTGGGGGACAACAGAACTGCATCAAAGAGGAATCCGACTGCAATGAATTAAGAAAGAGAAACAAAACCCATCAGCTAAATTTATACACGGGAGGCCGCGGGATGGAGAGGAGCGTAAAGCCGGAGCTCTCTCATATATGAAACCGTGGAGTCACCCAGTCATGTATACTGTACCCAAATCTGTTGGATGCAGCACTGTGCACAAAACATATGTTGTTGTTTTATTAACAAACTCATATTAATTCAGGATTCACGTATTAATTTGAAAAACAAAAAGCCTTTTCGCAAACAAGCTCAGGCCACACCCGCAGTTGTAATTATAAAAATATTAAATCAAGAAGAAATCCTTCAAAACACGTTACATTGTCCCACAAGGGCAACTACAGCAGGGGGAAGAATCTGCAGACGACACCAGTTTTTGCCCTTAAGGGGAACCTCTGGTTGTCCATTTGACTCGCTACAGCTCCTGCTGTGCACTGCTCAGATCAGGACACTAGTAGCTCCCCTGATCAAACATGACATTACACTGGAGGGAACTGCTTGCTCACATTATAACAGAGAAGGTCACACTGTGTTGTAAGTCATGACAGGAGTCTCTTACTGTAATGTAGATCGCGAGGGGTAACATTACCTTAAACTCTTATTGCGGTGACATTGAGCTGAGCACCATGCATGATGCAAACTGTTCCCAAGCAAGCTGGGAATTTAAACTTTGATGGGAATGTCCCTGGAAATGCAAGATATATTTACTCCTTGATTTCTAGATTTTCTTCATAGTGGTGGCAGTTTTATAAGGAAGAGAGTAAATGAAGTAAAAAATTGCATAAAAAATATAGAAAAACACATTAAAAAAATAGTAGTAGAGGCAATAAATATAAAAATAATGTCCAATATTACACTTATCTAAAAACGTATATTGCACAACAAAAAAATGATGGACAACAAACAGAAAATAATTTTATTTTCCCTCTAATTTCCTATTTTCTTGCTTTGTGGAATATTATGAAGACAGAAAAGAGGAGCATAATAATAAAATAAGATAAAAAGTAATAAAAATAAATAAGAGATAAAGTTCATAGGTATGTCTCTTGTGCTTAAATTCAATAAGGAATAAATTAATAAGTATATGGTTGCATGTGTCACTTAGATGAGCGATGATCACATAGAATTGAAAATATCAGCATGTTTTTTTTTTCCAGGGAAAAGTTCTCTATGAATTGATTTTTTGTTGTGTGTATCCAAGATGATCTTAATACTTAAAAAAACATTTGAAAGTGATTTTTATTTGTTTGTTTTCACAAACAGAATAAGGGTTCATAAACTTAAACTGTGTTTTAAAGAGTCTATGCTAAGTGTAATACAAAAATACATATTTTGATCCCAAGAGGAATTAAATAAGTTATTAATGTTAATATAGATATTACAATAGACATTTAAATAAAGATAATCAAATGCAGTCCAGATCTAAAATATTGTAAAATATCCTTTTTTTGAAGCACAGTGTTTTCTCTGTGATTCACTGCAGCAGAGTGAACTGACTCCCAATTATCCGGAAATTAAAACAAGTATTATAAAAGTACTTTGGGATCCTACGTACAGGTAAGTTTTCCCGATTTTGGTTGTTATGTCCTCCTGCTAGTAGGAGGACACAGTGGGTGGAGAGCTGAATTATCCATATCAATAACTACCAGTGCTCATTAAGTTGTAAAACGATATCTATTTTTTTCTCTTCAATTATTGTCATTAGGTTTAAACCTAATATTGTAGTAACAACATTGCCAGAGACGTTTTACAAAACTTTTGTCTTCCAGTCAATTCTCACTTTTTTGCCTGAAAATTCCCAAATTAAAAACAGTCACACTGTTTTTGTATTTTTCTGCTGTAATTTGAGTTTTAATTTAGAGGATAAATAAACAGCAGAAAAAAATAAAGAAATGGTGATAGTTGGTGACGTCACACCAAACTATATCATATTGTTTAATAAATAAAATTATAAAAACAATAATCAAGAATCTTGATTTAAATGTTAGTTTTATGCTAAAGAGAAAAAATAAAATGGTCACATTAATCACAATAATGCATTGCAAAAAAATTGGAAAATTTTTGTTTTTCAGTTTTTGTGTAAATGCATCAGTCCTTGTCATATAATGTAAGACAAATACAAGAAGTGTCAAACAAACATGAAAATAAGTTTATACTGAGCTTCAAAAAACAAGCATCTTAGGAAGACAATGTAAAAACAAGAGGCACTTCAAAAACTAAAGTCACTGCATAAAACCTGATTTTACTCTGCAACTTGTCATGCTGATTTAATTTGAGAAGTTTTGCTTGTTTAAAAACAAAAAAAAAACAAAGCCAAACCATGCAGTGATACATTTTTCATCACTCAGCTACATTAAATAGGACAAAGAAGAGAAACTTTGAGTTACGCATTGCATGTTTTCAAATTCCTCACAACTGTAACAGTGTGGCTGAAACGTCTTGTTAAGCAGGGAAGCTGAAAGGAAGACCCATAAAAATGTCCAGCCTTCGTTATCCAATCATTTTCCCTAATACCGGTGTCAGTGTAGAAAAGTAAGCCCAACCCAGCAGATCGACGAGAGAACTCAATAACCCCTATAACTGGATTCTATTTTATTTCCAGTCGCTGTATAACCGATATAAAGAATGAATGCTGGATCTTTTTTTGTCTTATGGTGCATTTATTCTGCATAACAGCAGCCATTGATTACAAAGAAAGCATTTCAACCAGAATGCCCACTAGCATCTATACAGTGTTTGCTGTTATTCCCATAAGGTGGAGAGAACAAACATTATTTTCTCCAAATAGAAAATCAATTCCAAGCAGAATATATTCTGTTCTCAATATCCAAAAGAAGCTGTCTGTAGATGGTCTCGCTATGAATTAATAAACTTCTGTGTGCCAACTTCTTGCAAGCTATGTATTTATTCAGTGTTAAAGCAGAAGTCGTTGCATAAGTGGTGCTTGCTAACATTTCAAATTCCAATTACGATTTGCATGTATAAAAAGAAAACACATAGGTCACAAAGAAAGTGTTGTAGCAGTAATACTGTAACTTGTATTAGCTTTATTCAAATAAACAACATGCCTTTCTTTACACATGTGTCGTGGCTGGATAGATTGAGCTCCTGTCAGAGCACAAAGCTCCCCTGGCAAGGCCACATCGCCGCGTCTGTTGTTAGGACCTGGTCCACATGGGGCCAAATTTGATTGGAAAGCCCAAAGGGAGGAGCTCCACCAGTCACAGGGGCATTGTTAGCGCCTCCAAAATGGCCAGAGAAGAATGACTGATTATACAACCACAGCTAGGGTTACTAATAGGAATTCTATTTGAATTTCTAACATAACAGATGTTTGCTGGGCACCTCTATGGAGTGCGCATACACAGTTATGCTAATTCACCAGTGTTTCCCTTCAAGTTAGCTTAGAGTCATTAGAGCACACGGCTAGCTTGGATCCCTCTGTCAAACTAATAATTTGCCATTATTGATATTAATTAACATTTTTGCTCTCAATGTCCTTTTTGACCCACTATCTGTTAGTAAACCCAGTTAGCGAGTCCTATTAGGGCAATAAAATCCACAGGAATCCATTGTAGCTGGGAGTCATTTATCAGGAGGAAAACATAAAGCCAATTAGGAACGGGTGCAGACAGTTGACTTCATTCTGCACTGACTACTTCTTGATCTCCATTATAAATTGCTAATAGAGCAGATTCTGGTGTAGGGAAGAGGTGGGGGAGCAGAAGTCTGGAGCTGTTCACTCTCATCCATAAAACCAGGTGGATGGCTCTCCTCCATGATGAAGGTACACAGCATAAAGGAACGGTGTCATCTGTCAGTCTTTCTGCTGAGGGTTGTTATGGTAAATCTCTCTCTCTATTGCCATACTAATTGGCATAAATTAGGAATATAACCGAAATATCCTCACAAGTTGATCATTATTCCTCAAGCAGCCCTGTATCCTCTTATATTGCTTTGTGATGAAAAAAACATAAAACTTATATAGCATTAATGGCTTAGATAAATAAGTCCTAATCGGTGTATGTGGAATGGTTTATTTTCCAGAAATATCCACAGGGACTGAGTGAGAAAATACATCACAAAAGGCTGGTTGTATCTTCTATATAAAATCAATAGCAAACCTTAGCTGGATTTAGTTTTCACATTGCTCTCACATCATTTAGAAGACTACATGGTGCCTGGAAGAACTCACCAACAGTATTTGTCTGAAAGGGACACAACTCAGCAATAGCCAAATCTGTCATACTATCCATCTCCTTTTCTATGACATTTTTTAGATAGGATCACAATGACAGAATTTAAACCTCTGATCAAAACTGTATCTGCTTGTGTTAGTTGGTGTTCCTGCTTTCTGTATCCAGATTTTTCCATATCCTAGCTTTACGACAATGTACACTGGGTGATAAGAGTGATATTTAACAGCCTGGATTGGAGTGTAAAGGCTTTCTCCCTTGAGTATTACTCCAAGAACCTAATTACAAGTTTCATCATCAATCATCAACATTATTTATTCAGCGAGATGAATTTCTAATTAATAACTGATGAGCATTATGGCCTTAAACACTGTAAAGCAATTAATTACATTTGGCAACAGGGGATATCTCTGTAAAGTACTATCTGGTGCACAGTCGCAGCAATAGGTGCCAACAGGCTAATGACCCCACCAAGATTGGACATCAGATAGTTGTCATTATTTACTGCGGAATCTCTTTAATACATATTAAATAAGTTCAGAGAACTTATTTGTCACAGTTCCATACAGAATCTGTATGCAACTGTTATAAACTGTTCATTTTGATTCAGTTTAACGTAAAAATGTACACCAGGTTACCTCACAAATAATCCAAAATCAAAAGAATGACACAATGCTGTTAATTAAGATTCCAAAATTTAAGATTTTTTAACATAACAGTGTTGTCATCAACATTTCTACAAATATTACCATTTTGATCAATTCATATTGTCAATGTCTATTATAAATACCCATTCTCACCTTAAGTTTCATTAGTGTAAGAATATCAAAGAAAATAAGGCTCAAGAATCACATTACAAAGTACTTGACACTGTAGCATACACAACCAACAGGTTAGACAGGTTGCTACACATTTTTTGACATGTTTAAAATTCACGTTGTGGGAGGTTCACAGCTTGAGACACCACCACATACCACTAAGGAGCTAATGTACGTGCTTCTCAAATAAGTCCTTACTTAATCTCATGTTACACTGTACAGACACTCCGTTTGCAGTGATGAAGATCAATTCACCTCAGCATGCTGAATGGTCAAATCAGCTCAATCTGATGCACTCGGGCCTACTTTATTGATTCATCTAATGATTACTGCATACATAACTAATGTATAAATACCCTTTACAGGCAGTTATAGACTACATGAATATCCAGATGTGTAAGTGTGAAAAAAATAAATAAAATAAAGATGACAGCAGCCTACCTTTCTTTTCTTTAAAAAATATTATAAAAATGGTCATGTTTGTTATTTTATTCAATTTGGAAATAAAATAACTAATTGTGAGTAATAATTTTGTGTTTATTCATAATCTAAGCAGATATTCAATATTATATCGGTAATATTAATTGCATACTGTAGATACAGAACACAGATGGATTCAACCATCTTCAGTACCCATTTCATCCTTACTGGGTCTCCTGGAGGTTGGTGCATTTCTCCAGTGGACAATGAGGGAGACGTGTGGGGTATGCCATTACAGGTCACCATCCATCACATGGGAAAAAACAGACAGATACAAAAACAGCTAAGTACAGTTTAGAGTGGCCAATTAAACTAACATCTATTAGTTCAACTAAGTTAAAGTACCCAGCATTTAGAATTAAATGTAATATTTCTCCCTATAATTTTAAGTAAGCTGAGACTACTTAAAATGTAAAAAAGTTACTTTTATCAGAAAAGATTTTTTTTTTGTCTGGTTTGATTTGTTGAGTTATGGATGCGGTGATCATTTCAAGATATACATCATGTGAAAAAGCAGACAGATGCTTTCTAGATCATTTTAGTTTCAGCTGTCCTGCCTAAGGTCACAAAAAGGTAGAAGCTTACAGCAAGAAGACACACAATCACTGAGGAAAAATACATTTTCTTTTCAGTTTAGATTATATAGATGACGGGATGAAAAGATTATAAAGAGTGGGGAAGCTTAAATAAGTCAAAGTGTGGCTACCTTTAATTAGAATTATTTAATATCCATTCAAAGTAAACAGTGTCCTGTCATGTTCATGTTATATATGACTCTCTTTCTTATGCTGTTAATGATTATTTGTAGATTTCTTGAATTATGCTATAAATCTTCATATACAAACCAACTGACATTTATGCCAACGCCGCAGTTTGGTCTAATTTATACAAAGTGTTACATCTTCATATCACTATAATTGTGCTGTCTCTAGTTCTTTTCAAGCCTCATTTCAATCGTAGCATCTTTGCAGTAATCATTGGTCAAATCAAGATTGGTTAAAATTAAAGTAGATTATTGTTTCATCTGCCTCCAGACGCTCAAATGAAACAATCACATTATGAAAGAAACATGAATAAAGTCCAAAATGATGATAAAGAACCACAAGAAGCAGTAATCCTTTCATTTAGAAAATGAAAATCAGTGAACCAGCAATTTAATTTATCTATTGTTTCCATTTCAGCACAATTTTTGCCCATTTGTGGCATATTTTTAAATACACATGTATTCATCTCACACCCAGTTCTATCTGCATGGAGCAGAGATGGATTGAGTCATGCATGGCTGTGTGAGCCATTCTGAGTAAATGTAATAAATGTACATGACTTTAATGCTGAATCGCAGTAGTGTCTTAATATCTAGCACTGCTTCCTTATACAACAGAATTTTACTCTGCATATCCCTTAAATTAGTTTATGGTGACTACTTGGGTGCACATAACTTAAAGTTTAACTTATGTTCAGCCAAATGTTTACATACGCCAGTATAAAAAAATCATAGCCTTTTTTTCTCACTGTCTGACTTTAAATCAGACTCAACTTTGCCTGTTGGATGGCATTGATGACACTTATTTCTAATTGCTACATTTCCAATGCAAGATAAATTAGTAGGAACATTTTTTTATATATAAAAGTAAGTAAAAAGTTTTTTATACTTACATTTGGTGGTATTGCCTTTTAAATTGCAAGACATGGGTCAAATGTTTTCTGCATTCTTTCACAAGTTTCTCACAACGGCTTGCTGGACTTCTTTCTCATTCCTACGGACAGAACTGTACTTTAGTCTCAGAAAGTAAAAAAAGAAAAAAAAAACTGTCAAAAACCTTCAGCTGATCTAAAATGGTGCAAAAAAAGTTCTGAAACTTTCCTCTTTTGAATTCCTCACAGAATAAAATTTAAACATATAAAGGCCTCAAGAATCAATGTGTCTAAAAAATGTGAATGCTGAACTATCTGGTGAGTTCAAACTGAAGTTATGTGTCTGAAAGCTATTTTTACCTCAGGTTAAACAGTATGCATCATTTAATTATTTGGAAACTCTTTGTGAAAACATGCAAGAAATAAATGGGGACCCCAAGCTTTCCGAAAATATAGGTTAAACTTCTGTGCTTGTTTTTTTATATCATTCATATTTTATGTCCATTAGATTACGAAGCACTGCAGATACTTTAAATACATTTGTAGAACATTTTCTGAACTGTTTTCACATAACTTTGCCTCCCCTACTTCAACCTGCCCTGCATATTTCCTTTTTCCAAATATTTAAAGCAGGTATTATAAGTATTCTTAATTCATATTGCCAAAATTAAAACCTGCCTCTGTCAATCCATGCTGCTTTTTTTTTTGAAGCCTTGTGTATTTGCACTCATTCTTCTATTTTGTCTACTTTTACAACGTATAACTTTAAAAACTGCGCAACATTATAGAGTATTTAAGCAGGACATTCTATAAGCGTAAAACCCGACCACCAACTAAAACATTTATTTTGAAAAATGCATTTAAAGTTTTAATTCATATTCTTAACGGTAACAAATATATATATACTTATTTTGCTATAGAAAATTTGACTCAGAGACAAATAAATCCCCTATCGTTCATTAGCCATAATTACATTATACTTTTATTTTATACCTATTAGTGTTTTAAATAACTGGCTGTAAAACTTGACAAAGAGCTTACTCTTGCCTTATACTTCTGAATGAGTGAGACATATAAGAGACAAGACTGGGCTCATCCTATAAGTGTCCCTTTCTGTAGGTCTACAAAACACACATGCACACCCCCACAAACACACACACACTCCAATCTCTTGTCTTTCCATCTGGTAAAGTGGGCTGTTGTGATTGATTTGTGGATTTGCTCCCTCTTTTTTTCTCTCCATTTAAGTGAAATAATGTATGGAAGCAATCTGGCGACAGACATTTTGGAAAATCTATTTGAAATCATTTCACTTGAAGCCACGGCAGTTTGTCTTCTTAGGGGAGAGGACCAAAGTATAATTGTCTGCAGTCTAGTAAAACACAGTATAACTGCCATCACACTTGACTGAGCTTATAGCCAGCTAGTCCCGTGGCCTCTAGAAGATAGAGCAGTTAATGTTCCCTTTTATTTTAGAGGATATGTCACTTGTATCGCAGATTTATACCATGATACAGCAATTTTGTCCAAACAGATGGATAATGGTGTCACCAGCAAAAAAAAAGTCCTGTTTTATTGGGTTTAGAGCATATTGTTTAGATAGGAGGCTGTGCAGAACAGATCCTACAGCATTTTCTCTCTTTATCTCTCTAATCTTGCCCGTATTAGATTTGATCATTTTAGTTTGAAGGAGGAAAATGTGGTTGTAATGGCTTCCTAATAGCAAACACAAGGGATACAAATCCAGGGACCTTGTTCTCTAGTGCTTCCATAAGCACCACTGATTTATAGAGGTCTTTATGACAGAAAAGAAAATGATCTGCTGCAGGTATAAATCAGGTGAGGAGTAGGAAATTGAACTTAGATATCATCTTGTCAGATGCTTAATGCTCTTCCTCCTGTCACATTCGATAGGACCAATTTGGAGAATCCTGCAGAGGTAAAAAGAAGACAATTAACAATGACAGTGTGGTAATAGATGAAGCTATAAAATGAACCCTGCTGCCTGCAGGATGCTTTGTATGATTTCCACATGAGGTGGTGGAAGCAGTTTGCTGTTTTAGCCTTCCGCTTCTTCTCCTCTCGTTGCAGTTTTTAGTATCCTTTTGAGTGTCATTTCTCAAATACAGGCAACATGAAGCAAGTGGAGATAAATTTATAGCTTATTGTGCTTTATAATTGAGTTATTATTCATCATATAATAGAGCTTGGGAATTTAGATGTACTTTTATGTTATTGAATGCCAGTGCATATTACCCCCTGAAGGTTTATTAATAAGTTTATCAGTGGGGTGAGTGTAAAGTAATTATCTCACAAACAGCCAAAATAAAACCCACTTATTGTGTTTAATTTTGACATAAATATACCAACTTAAGTAACACCTATTAGAGGATGAGCTTTGGAAGGTGTTAAATATTTGTAAATATTTAACAATATAGATACAGATATTTCAGTCAACCATGTTAGTTTCAAAGTGTAACATTTAATAATAACTTCAATTTGGCATAAGGGTCTGTGTTGGATTCAGACTTAAATAAACTAATTTAAATAAGATACACAACAAAAAAACTAATTTTCAAGTGTGTTAAATATTAGATTTTAAACTTACTTAAGTTTCAAACTGTCATAATTTTCTATGTATTTTCAATAAAAGAAATTTTAAATATTAAAGCTTTTTGGAGACAAATCCTAAACAATTGTACTTAAGACTGTAAGTTTCCTTTATTGCATTGAAACAAGAGTTTGTATCCAGATTTAGTAACAGTGCTAATACTGCAAACTGAGATTCTTAACCCTGAGTTATTTATTGCTAACAACGAATAGTTCTCAGATCTGACTGTCATGGAAAAGTTTTACATTTCACATTGTTGAAAATGGAGTTGAAAGATTATGTCTAGCTTTAACTAGTTTAGCAACAGTGCTAATGTTAAAGTCAAACCAGCTGGCATGTGCTTGCTAATAACACATCTCAGCTGTGATTGTCAAGTAAAAGCTTCACGTTACTTTGTCAACCTGGGTTCACACTACGCAATCATTGGCCGTCTTAGTCGAAATCTTTAATTGTAAGATCTCTTCATGCAAGATCTTGTGATATTAAAACATCTCGATATTTTTCAATGAAGTGACTTCTGTCTTACAAGTACTAGCCAGATGTAGTCAGAATGACTTTGTCTAATGAAGTTGTAATAAAAAATGCCACAGCTACTCATAAAGCATCTGTTTGGCAACATTTTGGATTTCAGGTAGGAACGATAAATGGCAACAGAGTGAAAGACAAGACACACACAATATGTAAGCACAGAAGGTTGTTCAGACACTGAAAGACACAAGATGCATTGCTATTAAAAACAATGGTCGAATGTCTAGAGGTACATTGAGTTTGTAGCAAAATTGTTAAAAATATTAAAAAGGCTTTTTAGCATTGTAAATATGATCTTTAACATTTTCTTGAAAGTAATATTAAAATCCCATCTCATCTCGTTCTGACAAAGTCAATAACCAGTCTTGTCTTGTGAGTTTTAAGTATCGTTACATCCCTACTGACCCGACCAAAGACTAAAATTAGGCAGTGTTACGAATCATCAGGAAAATTTTTACAGTGAGACAGCTACTAAGCCAGATACCTCATTTATTTTTCTTCTTTTGCCTAGACAAGAGTGTTTCTGCCACTGTCTTTTTTACTTCCTTCTCTCCCATTTACCAATCTCTGACAATGAGAAGTTGTTAACATCTGTAACTTTTGTAACAAATTACTGATGTGCAGCATCTACTGGGCTTTAGAATAGCTTTTAAAAGATAAGCAGCTTTAGCTAGCTTTGCGACTGCAGTGATGCTAAAACATCCTTGCTAGTAAGCTGAGCTGCTTCTCCCTACGGAGCTGTTGCCAGTGAAAGTATCTGCTCTTACTCAGATGTTCACAATCAGTTTTTTGAGCAAATGTTTTTTTTTTTTATTATTCCAATTAATTAACAAACATTTTCTGACTAATATTATTTGCTTTGTTTAATACTGTCGGTAAGCCTAGGCTATCACAAACTAATTGATTTAGGCTATTTGATTACATTCAGCTTTTGGAGAAGAATAGTTTTTAAAATCAATAAGAAATTAGCCAATTATGTTGAGTTAATACACTTTAGAAAGTGTGGACTTTTACTTATTAGGATTAGTTTAACTTTTAAACTTAGACATAATACATAATACATAATTTGTCTTCAAATATTCTGATTCAAATATGACATTTTATTGGTTGAATTACAGCTGTATTAAGGTCACAGATTTAATAGTAACTCTGCTTATTTGTTTACTTCAAGTTTTCTAAGTGTTTTAGCATTTTGTTTAGTTTACAGATGTATCTGCTGAGGCGTTACGGTTCTCAAACATGTCATAACTCAGTGGTATAATGAGTACAGGGTAGGACAGAGAATGACAATGCTCTCTGATCCCTGAATGTCACTTTAGTCTAAATGCAACACACAGTTTTATAGATAGGATCATGCATTTGGCCGCATGCAGTGACATTTGACAGATACAACTGAGAGGAAAAAAAATGAAACCCATCTATCTGGGTGTTTAGGTTTCCACTGACTTAAATCTTTTTAAAAGTCAGATTTCTTGGTAAGTGATGACCTTTAGTGAAAACCTCTGTCAAGTGGCAATTTATGCCCAGGCACCCAAAGAGTTTAGAGTAATAACCAGAGAACCACAACTTGGGAACCATCAGCCCTCACAGCTCATCAAGCCAAGCGCTTGTATAATCTAATTTGATTTTAATGCTTCTCCGAAGGAGATTGTGCTCTTATCACTGTGTAATGATGCTGTTGTCAAGATCCAGTGGCGATGTCTAATATAACACCCATGTTAACTACTTCTGTGACACTCTTCTCAGCATTGTCTCACTCCAAGATGGCTTCTGCTGTACACTTATGACTTTGTTTTTCTTTCTGTTGCATTTGGCTTCATGACTGACAGAAACAAAAGCTTTTGTGCACAGCTCCCTTCCTTATTACCTCTGCCTGATGTGGTACTTCTTTCGTATTCAGTACAGTAGATAGAGCATAACGATGAAGGTCTTATCTGAGATGAGGAGAATTTCAAGTTGCTCTCACTCGGGGGCAGCAAATGGAAAAGTGACAAGCCTGGTGCACTTGTCTATTTTACTTATTCTGGCGCCTCTGTTTCATATTCCGCCTCGCACCGCAGGGTTATTTTCCTCTGGGGTTCAGGAGGCCACGCTCCTTCATTTCTTCAGAAAATTGTTTCGCAGGATTTCAATCTTTGGTGGCTAGATATGACAAAACACAGTATCAAGAACACTTATGTATCTTATCTGCCATTTTTTCTAGGTATAAATAAAAGATCAGTATAAATTTAAGTCAAGTGGCCTCCAATACACATGTGAAAGATGAGCATATGAAGAACTATGAACCTTGGGACAGCCTCACTGTACATTTTTATTGCCTGCTCAAAATTACGTTGGAACAGACTTTTTTTTCCCCTATCATTTGTCATCCTTGGAAAAAAATTAGTCTTTACGTGAGAACACTAAATGTCATCTTTAAACGTAAATGAAAAGCTACGATGTAAGTAACTATTGATTAACTAATACAATTTTGATGCTAGAAAATCATTTGCCCAGTGAGAGGTGCATCTCAAAAAATGAGTAAAGCAGAGAAGCATTTCAGGAATTTATTTGTGTTCATTTTGATAATTATGGCTTCCTGCTATACAGCTGGAGATCATAATTTTAAAGCTCAGAAAAAATGAATATAGCACCGGACCAACATCTTTAAATCTTTAATGTTTAAAGATCCATCTTTAAATACATTTTGTTTTTCTTCCACTCAATTTTTCATAAATTTGCTTGGATACAGCACTCTTCTTCAGCAATAACTTTTGGTGGCTTACCAACAATAACACCAATCACTCTGTGTGCAATTAATGTCTATACTATGAATTTTACTAAAGAAAATGAATTACTGAAATAAAAAAATATATATATTGATATTCTAATTGATTGAGACGGATGCCCCAGATAGATCACTGCAGACAATTTACCGCCAAAGTACCAGAAATATTCATGTTCTGTGATTATTTACCTCTCTTCATAAATTATGAAAAAAAAAAAAAAGAAGAAATCAGCAACAAATACTTGGACAAAAAATGCATGGTGATAAAACTTCAAAGATTAACAGCTTTAAGATCAATATTTTTTTCTTTAAACATAAGAAGAATAAAGTACAGCAATCTTTTGTAATATACCATACACCACATGATGATGCACATACAAGCAGACTATGTATACTGAATAGCATCCCAGCAGTGTGACAAAATCTAAACATTGTCCTATTGATGTTCCATTTTTTCCCCCTTTCTGTTCGGCTCTTGTCAGAGGTCAACCTCAAACAGCATGCGGTGGATTCAGGCGTTACTGTTGGGTGTCACATTGATGCATTACAAGGCCCAGGAGGTCACGTCTCAGTAAACATACATTATCAAAACCCATAGAAGATGTGGGATGTTGACCCCCACAAACACTTTACACGACAGAGTCAGGAGGAGAGAAAAAGAGGTCACATGACGGGAGTGAGCAACTTTGTTTGGAGCAATGACTTTTCTGGTGACAAATCAAGAGGGTCAAGCAATCAAGACTGGTCAGGCTCTGTGTCAAGCAGCATTATCTCACACTGTCTGAAATGATCAATGAGCGAAAATAAAATAATCACAAGTTAAAATTGGCCTGGTAATGAAAATAGGCTGTTTAAATATGGGGCTAAGAGAGCAGCTGGATAAATAGAACACTGGACGGCATATTGAAAAGATACGTTAAACTAGTTTGTGTCATTTGGATTGTTACGAGTGAACAATAAATAATTATTTCAACCCAAATTCTAGCATTATGTTGCTGGAGCAGAAGGCTTAAAGTTTTAACCCAAACATTTGTGAAATGTTGTGATTCAGCTTGCTAAATAAGAGGCTAAATGAGCTCCATTATTCTTGACAAGCAGACAATTTCAACTATATAATGACCTGTGCAGACTTTATAGAACCTCTTCAACAGGGTGGAAGTCTGAAATGTTAAAATGGCACATTTATGTTGCACAGTAATGAAAGTGAGTTGTGTTGATGACTTTACTTCACACCAGTGAACAGGTTTGTTCACATTCAGTGACATTACCCCTGTGAGTAGTTAGCACATGCTAGTTCTAGCTACATTCAGCATTGACCAAAGAATTGATCTTGAAGTCAATAAAGACAACAAATATCTACAGTTTTGCCATATAAGACTATGAACTTCATTCATAGTCTTTTATGAACAAAGTTCATATAAGAAGTTTGTACTTATATGAACTTTCACTCACTCAACTGCGAATAAAATTTTTTATAATATATATATTATATATGCTTGTCTTTCTAACTAACTGTCCAATAACATATCTGAAAATACAATTTAAACGATGCAATCGTTACCTGTTAGAAAGTGGTGCAGCAAACTCTGGCGTTGTTAGTTTCCACACCTCCTGTTATTAGCTGTAGATTGTTGATCCACTTTTCTCCTCTTTTTTCAGTAAGTTTTTTAAAATTAACTCCCATGTGACCAATTACCTTCGAAACACAAAAATTCCGTTTATCTATAAGGTTGGAGCAAGCGACAGGACACAGACTTTAGGCATTTTGACGCTGGATCAACAGAAGTAAATGGGCTGAATTTACTTCCAGCCCTCCATGTGCATTAGATGATGTCGGTGCTACGTCATCTGAAACCCAGCAATTCCTCTTGTATTAGCAATTTTAGCATTTGCTATACCTACAGTCTATAACAGAGCAGAAAACTGACATCATTGTTCATAACTTCTTCTGTTCGTTGATTGGCCCTGACAAAAATCGACCTGAGATAATCTGAGTCAAGGGGAGAAAACCCAGACTGCAATGTCCACGCTAGGATTCTATTGGCTCTGAGGAAATTTGCGTGTTTACATGGACTAATGTTCAAATGCTGAACAATTTACTGATATGTCCAAGATACGTGTTTTTATGGTATATATTTTTGACATATCACAGTGTCAGATGCTTTTTAATAGCTGATACTCTACTTGCCTTTAATCAGAAGATCATATAAAAAGATTTTTTTTTTTTTTTTTAATATGACAAATCTATTTGCCTGATATCTGTTTTCTAAATTTGGCATGCAACTAGTGTGTAGGATGCAGTTTTGTTTTTTTGACATATCAAAACTGGTTTGTTTTGCCAAACTGCAGTGGAAACGACTCACTTGATCAACAACTGGATGTTGCCACTGTCGCAATCCACAAAGATGATGACAGGACGTGGTAGGAGGATGATGTCACCACGTGTTTTTAATGACTTGTCTGTGAAAAAATTTAATTACGTGTCATTTTGATTTAGTTTATTTAATGGAAAGACCAAGAGCAAGACCTTTGAGGTGGACACTAACAATACTTTTAGTGCTTTTGGATATGTATTATCCTTTTCAACAGTTTTTGCCCTTATAGTTTCTAGTCTGGTGTAGGGCTGAAATGATTCCTCGAGTGATTTGAGTACCTTGATTATTAAAATTCCTCGAGGAAAACTGGCCTGCCTCGAAGCCTCGTTATATTATGTGTTATTATTTAGCGCACCGTGTTCCGGCCGGGACTTTATTTGCGTTCTCA
>CAEGAE010071761.1:0-14610 GCA_903067095.1 Girardinus metallicus | reverse complement strand
TCAAACCTCTCACTGCAGAGCAGGAGAGGAAAGTGGCTGATTTATAGACCTTTGTTGAAGTAGAGAAGATCAGAGGATGAGATCGGCTTCACGTAAAGATCGACTGATCACCGATCTCCCAAAATTAAGGAAATCGGGATGAAATTGGCTCAATTTTGTGTTGGTAGTAACAATATTGTAGAGTTAGTAAAAAAGTGGTAAAAGGTAGTAAATTCAACTCTGGGATTCCTGTATAAACCCTGTTTCAAGATTTTTATATGTCCATATGTGGGTTCTTTGTTCAGCAGTATTTACAAGTTGAATTAGCTATAAATGCAGCCTTTTTAATGGTTTTTTTTTTTACACCTTACAGGCTTAACGTGATGTCGTCCTGCTCTCTCTTTACCTCATGCTACCTTCCTCACTCCTGCTCGCCCACGCTCACCTCCGCGTTGCCGTTCATTCAGGCAGAACACTGAGTCACAGATGTAACGCCAGCACCGGAACCTGTAGTTTGAATACCTCCTAAGAAGCGTATGAGTCTTACCCAGTCGCTGAACTCTGAACATGCATATGCGTCAGCTAATAGATGCTGTAAAGTTCCCCAGTTTAGATCTGCTCTTGTTCTTTGAGAGAACTGCAGTATTTAAGACACAGCTTCCCAAAGCTGGACTTGGCGAGAGCTGGTATTTACAAAAAGAAGATTAAAAACAAAACAAACAAACAAAAAAAACCATACAAATTGATTTTAAGTCGTTTAGTTTATATACAGCTGCTTTCAGTTTCTGCACACAATAAAAATGATCTGGTCTTAATAACTAAAACCCAACTTCAAGTACAGCACAATAGATTGCACCTGTACTGCTTAAAATGTTTAGTTTATAAAGAATGTGGGTCTACCTCCTTTTACGAATTCTGATGAAACAGGTGATTACTTGGCTTTATAACTTTTTGTTATAATTACAGTATGCATCTTTTTAGTGCATTTGAAACAATTTTAGAAACCTGGTCAGAGTAGGTACTTGCGTCTTGATCTATACGATCATTGAATGGGAAATTTGTGTACTTTAATTTTAGCAGGAATGTTCACATTTTATGCAGTGAAGAGTTGCAAGAGTTTTTGTCCGTGCTGTAAGTTTTCTTTCTTTTTATTTTTTTAATTTGGTTGACTTTTGCTGTGACTGTAATGTTCTTCTGTGCGGATCAGATCAGAAAACCTCCTAAGTCCGAAGCTAGTTCATCTATTCAGCCTCCGACACTTCAGCCTGTCTTGTTACTGACCTTTCTTTCTGCTAAGCTTTGCCGCTGCACACTTGGAAAACTTTACTCAATGGAAAACGGTGCGGAGCAGTAAATGTCAGCTTTCAGTGTTTGTCTCTCAATCAAAGAGCAAGTAGGTATCTTTTCTTTTATTTTTTCATCCCTGCTGACATTCAGCAGTCATGGAGCAAGAAATCAATCACTGGAAAAAGCAGCAGGACCTTTTATTTATTTATTTTTTTTCTCAACAACCGCCACAATAAAATGATATGATGGTAGCCATAGCACCAGCTGGGTTTTGATTAAAGGGTGAGAACAGAGAAAAATGATTTCTGTGGCTTAAAAATGAATCTTCTGCTTCCAAATATATCTTCTTTGGTTTCTTAAAGCACATATCATCAAATCATCCATCACAGTATGTCTGAGCTGTACTGCTAAGTAGAGTCATATGCACACCCAGCTGGAAACATATTAAAATGTCAGACAGAGTATTTTTATTCGTTATTAAGCTGAAATTACAGCATACACTCAGTTAAGGTTTCTAGGAGGGCAAAAACTACCAGTGAGAGCAATAAGTGGTTTATACATAAAAAATAAAGGAAGTAAAAAAGACCATTATCTCTTAACTGCTTTGTTTTGTTGTAAGTATTCTAAATTATTAACATAAAAATGAGCCTCTTTACATGCATATAAATGCACTAATCAATACATCTTTATTAAAAATGGATGACATGCCGGCATGATGTAGAAGATGCTGCTTACAGTGAGGAACCCACATTTTATTTGCAGACTTTGCAGATTCCTTGAGATAAAAAGATCAATGTGAGGAACAGTGGCTTTGTGGTTGACTGTTGTCTACAACATTTAGTTGGACTTTCTTTTCTTTTCTTTTTTTTTTTTTTTTTCATCACCAACCTCCAACTGTGTGTTCTAGATTCCCAGACACATGTATTGAATTTCAAAAGGAAAGCCATGATTTCTGCTTCCAGTGGGCATATGTGCTGATTTTGAGCGACCCAGATTTTTACAAATCTGCTTCCTGGAGATGCTAAGTGCTAAGGCAATGCTATTTTATTTTGTGTGAATGGAATATTTCAAAATAAATGGCCTTATTAGAGGAAAGTATAGATCTAATTTTACTTTAATGGAATTAATAGTCCAACACACAATTTGTCATTTCAGACTCTTCTGTGATATCTTTTCGATATTTCTTAATCTAGAAATAATGAAAATTATTTAAAAATGAAAGAATTTCTGTGGATTGTATTCTACTGTAAAAGAAGGAACATAATTTCCCTTAGTAAATGTGCCAAGCCCGGTTGTAAGGGGCGCTAGGGTAGTCCACCAGCAGCCACCATGTTTTTGTATTAAAAAGTGTTAAAAGTTACAAAAATTCAGAGGTGCACAAGTAGTCATCATAATTTGGAAATAATAGCATGTGAGGCCAGTGGGCAGATGCAGGAACGGCACATGTATCCCCTTGCACCCTGTTCAATGGGTTAAATACAAACATAGTTTATATTTAAAATAAAAGATGCTTAGCCTGGTGAGGGAAAGTAAAACCTGGTAGCCCACCAGGCTTATAGTACACTGGGGGAAACACTGGAACAAAACAACCTAAAATCCAAAATTTTAGCATTTTCAAAAAGTCTTGAAATTGTTCTAATTAGTCCTGGGTGTTTGTATGAGTATGCTAACACTTCCATTAGCATCCTGTGACTGCTTCTGGTCTCAAGACTTAGTAGATTTTGGTTTTGCTTGGTGACAGTAGTCTATAATCACTCTACATTACTTTTAATGTACACTGTGAGAACAGTTTCATTTCATTTTCAGTCGTAATTTTAAGACAAAAAAAAAATAATAACCTTCAGTTGGGAGTCAATAAGTGATTGGCTGACAATATCAAAAAGGGCATAAATATTACGTTTCAATGACACCTGCTCTCTCTATGACACTCCTAATTATAACACTATAAACTGAATAATGTGACAATTAGACAATTCAATATTTTTGCTTCTTTGATGCACAGAAAAGTGTGTGTAGTCTTGTATGTAATAATTCTGAGGGTCATCGGAGGCTGTTATTATGATGCACATGAAGCATTCTTCACTGACTCTGAACATGCACTTCAACTTATTTTTCAAAACCTTTCCCTTCAGGGAAAAATGTCAGTAAAAGGCTTAGTGTTATTTTTATTTTTTTAACATGTGCACTCTGAAGTAGATGTTTAAAAAAAATGTTTCAAGACTTTTCTTTGCAAAATGTTAAAAATGTATTCGGAAATTGTATCTCAAATTCTACAATTTTACTGAAGCAGATCTTCTTACTTTCACAGGTAAAGCGATAATGTTTCAAACAACCAAGTTTCTGGTCTATTTTTTTTATAAGAAATAATGTGTAAGACAATATGTCACTGAACAAAAAACAAGTGAGGAAGAGCGGAGACTCTTTTCCAAATACACTGGAACTGTTTCTGTTGCATTTTATTGAAATGCCTGTTAACTGTAGAAAATGCGTAACAGAAAATTTAATCTGTAGCCAGATTTTGATTTCAAAATATGTACCTCATATCTCTTGGTCAGAAGTGCACTCTCTTTGCTTTCTTTCTTTTATTTTAACATGCTACAGTTTTGGGGCAAACTATGAGCAGAGCTCTGGAGTTCGGAGAAAAGCATTGATGAATTTTTCAGGCTTCCTTGTTTGTTGAGCTTCAGTTAGCATCCATCACAATTTTGTTTTTATTTACCAAACATATTCACACAAAGTCTCATGTTGAGTGTTCAAAAGACTTCAGTCTGCATCTAGATTATTAGGTTAGCTTATTACCGCTACCCCATCAAATGTTCGGTGCCTTAGGGAAAGTCACTGATCACACATTTTCTTTGAATGTGTTTCTCTTCTGTTGATGCTGTCTTTTCTGAGCGCTATAGATTTTTACTAGTCTTTTATTATCTTTTTGCCTCTTAGCAAAAAAATACAAAACCTGGCCAGACCATGAACATGCTGTCAGTAATTTCTGCTTTGGATGATTAAAGCAACTTTTGATGTAGTAGATTACAAAAGAAACGACTAGGTGGCTTTGATTATTGTCAGCCAAACAGCAGTTTCAAATATTTCGTTCACATCTTCTCTCTGGCTAATTATTGTGCTCAGACAGCTTTAATGTAGGGTTTCATTAAAACCAGAAGAATGTGGGTCCAGATTTCTACATCACAGTTAACTGTGTTCTGTGACAGTGGTGCTCAGCAGGACCACTGAGCCACACCGCAGCAGGAAACAGAAACCTGTTTTTGACTTCTGATGGATTCCTTCTTTATCCCAATGGGATTAATTAGACGACCATCTGAGACACAATAGCATTAAATATGAGGGAATAAAATTAGTATATGAGAAATTAAGCATTACGGTGTTTTAGTGTGTAATTGTACTAGTATTTGACACTTAATTAAATGTAGTTGTGATCATGTTTTAGCTATATTGCGGTGAGGAGGCTGAAGATGATTCATTTGCTCTTATCAGAAATATAAAATATTCAGAAAGCATCAGAAGTAGGAGAACTCCGACACAGATGCAAAGTGGTTGTGTTTTAAATAGAATAAAAGAATTTAAATGAAAGAATTAGCTTCACCACCTGTTAGTCAGTTTAGTTTAAGTGGCATCAAATTCCTTGTTTTTGTGCACAAGCTTGATGAGTAAAGCTGATTAAGATGCTATTAGAAAAACAGGTCGGTAAGGTGTAAAAGACACTAATATATGAAGAAGTCTTATTTCAGTTTAAATATTTGGGGGGGGTCTCATTTGAAGGACTCTCCTGTTTTGTTGACTGAACCTTTTTGGTTAACAACCTGCAAGCAAATAATTTATTATTGTGGTAAAATAAAAGCAAGCAGAAGTTTATACTCTCCTTCATCCTGTGGACAACTTTACTTTTTAGGGTAAACTTTTCCCTGGAAAATTAAAGAAAACTTGAGTTTGATACCACTTTTCAGCAACAGGCTGCTAAAAAAGCAAAATGTTAATTCAGGTTGTGAGAGAGAACAAGATTAAGTTGCTAAAACGGTAGCCAAAATTTAGATATGGGAAAGTTGCTGGGTTTTTTTTTTCTTTATTCTCTGTTATTAAAAATATATATATATATATATATATATATATATATATATATATCTTAAGTTTCTAGACGTTTTCCCATGTTTCAAATGAAATCTGCCAGTGTAACTAATACTTTTTCAAAGAATTGTTGACTTAAAACTTGCTCAAAAGATACTTCTAAGTTATTTTTGTCTTCTTTGAAGTGCAGTAAGATATTTGCATATTTCAAAAATACCTAGTTATATATTTTTTCTTTTCTTTTTTTGCATTGTAAGGAAAACAGAGAAAAAAACAACAGTGAGAGAGATCATATCACGGAGCTCTGTCACTGTTTTAGATTTTGTTTCTGAAATACTTTTAAGTAAGAGCGTTGTCTAAGGCAAGGCAAGGCAACTTTATTTATATAGCACCTTTCAGCCAAAGACAATTCAAAGTGCTTGTACAAAAAAATTAAAAGCAACATAAAACAGGAAGATACCAAGAAAAAAAAATCACGCAGATTAAAAATAGACAAATTAGACATAAAAAATTTAAATATGGTGAACGATTAGAATTAAAGAAAAGCTTAAGAATAACTTCAAATAAGAAGGTTTTTAACCTTGTTTTAAATAAGCTCAAGGTAGGGGCAGTCTTACAATGAGTAGGAAGCTTATTCCAGAGCGCTGGAGCTTAAAAACTAAAAGCTGCTTTTCCATGTTTAGTTCTGACTCTCAGAATAGTTAGTAGGTTTGATACTGATGATCTTAAAGGTCTGAGTGGTATATAGGGTTGAAGACAATCAGAAATGTAGTCTGGGTTTTTATTATGAAGTGCTTTATAAACCATTAAGGATATTTTAAATTCTATTCTTTGAGCAACAGGCAGCCAGTGCAGGGATCTTAGAACTGGACTGATGTGCTGATCTCTTTTTGTTTTAGTCAGGACTCTTGCAGCGGCATTCTGGAGAAGCTAGAGGTGTCTTATTGCTGTTTTTGATAATCCAATAAAAATGGTGTTGCAGTAGTCGAGTCTTCTAAAAACAAAGGCATGAACTAATTTTTCAGAATCTTGTGAGCACATGAGTCGTCTAATTTTAGCAATATTTTTTAGATGGTAGTATGATGTTTTTATGATTGATTTGATGTGGTTATTAAAGTTCAGATCAGGATCCATTATCACCCCCAGATTCTTGGCATTGTCAGAGCATTGTAATCCTACGGACTGAAGGTGGGTGATTAATTTTAATCTGTGCTCTTTTGGTCCAAACACTAATATTTCAGTTTTGTTTTTATTTATTTGGAGAAAATTTTGGCACATCCAGACATTAATCTGCTCAATACATTTAGTGAGTATTTGAACTTGACTGTAATGTCCTGCTGAAAGGCTAATGTACAACTGTGTATCATCGGCATAGTTGTGGTATTCTATATTATTATTTTTTATCATTTGAATTAATGGAATCGTATAGATATTGAAAAGAAGCGGTCCCAGGATGGAACCTTGGGGAAGTAATTTCATTAAGCTTGAATGTAAAGTTGCCTATGGACACACAAAAGGTTCTGTCTGACAAGTAAGATTTAAGCCAGCTAAGTACTATACCAGGAATGCCAACCCAGTTTTCTAATCGGGATAATAAAATGTCATGATCAACTGTATCAAATGCAGTTTAATGTTGCACTGACCACAATAAAATTAATATTGACATTTTATTATGGTCAGTGTTAAGACGGAGGTCATTCAATACTTTCACAAGCGCAGTTTCAGTACTGTGATGTTGACAGACGCCTGATTGATGGACATCAAAGCAGTTGTTCAGGGCTAGAAAGCCATTTATCTTTTGAAAAACAATTTTTTCTAATATTTTAGCCAAAAGTAAATTTGATATCGGTCAATAATTGCTTAGAATTGATGAGTCTAGAGTGTGCTCTTTGAGAAGTGGTTTAACTACTGCAGTCTTTAAAGCCTGAGGGAAGACTCCTGAGGAGAGTGACTTATTAATTATTTGTAGAAGATCGGAACAAAAACACCCGAGACCTTTGAGAATAAATTCGTAGGTATAACGTCAAGGGAACAGGTGGATGATTTCATATGATGTAAGCTGTAACTCAACTCTTTTTGAGTGACCAGGTCAAAGTGTGGGTCATCATAGGCAAGTTCTGATTAGGGGAAAACATAGTTAATTGTTTCCTGATAACAGACACAGAGGAGTTTACTGTCTCCCTTATTTTTACCAGTTTATTTATGAAGAAGGTGGCAAATTTGCTGCAGGCCTCAGAGGAGAAAAATTCACGGTTAACAGAAGAAGGTGGATTTGTCAATCTGTTGACAATCGAGAACAAAGCACGAGAGTTGTTGATAGAGGTAGAAATGACATTCAAAAAAAAAAAAAACTCTCTCTTGCATTTCTCAGTTCAGAATTAAAAATTTTGAGTTTATCTTGGTAGATTTCTAAATGGGTTTGTAGTTTAGTTTTACACCACCCATGTTCTGCTTTCTGGCACTCTTTTTCCCCTTTTCTAACCGACTCAAAATTTCTCCAGGGTGGTTTACGTTTCCCAGAGATTACTTTTGTAGTAACGAGAGCAATGGTGTCAATAACCTTTTCAATTTTAAAAATAAAATTGTCTATTAGATCACTCAGAGAAGTACAGGAGTGTATAGCAGTTGAAGGAAAGGCCTGAATAAATTGTAATGCATCTTTTTGAAATTACTTGTGATAGTTGTCTTTTTGAGCTGGGAGAAAAGTGTCCCATAAAATACAAAAGGGATCTGAAAATGCTACATCAAGCACTGCAATTTTGGATATAATGAGTCCTTTAGAAATGATAAGATCCAAAGTGTGTCCATGATTATGTATGGGTTCCAAGACATGTTGGATCAGTCTGTAGTTATTCAAGATCTGATATAGCTCTTTACTGCCTCGATCCAATGGATTGTCAATATGAAAATTTAAATCACCAACGATAAGAACAAAATCAAAAACAATCAAAATTAGGGACAATAATTCAGTGAAATCATCGAAGAAGTTTGCGCAGTATTTCAGAGGTCTGTATATATTCAGCAGCAAAATACGAGAGGATGAGTTTAGTTGCAGGGCAACATATTCAAAAGATAAAAAGTTTACACAGGATATCTGCTTACAGGTAAGGGCAGAATTAAACAAGACTGCAGCTCCGCCGCCTCTTTTTTCAGTTCTGGTCTGGCTTATAAAGCTGAAATTTGGAGGACACGATTCAATAAGAATAGATGAGCTGTTATTTTGATTCAGCCAAGTTTCGATCAGGAACAAAAAATCAAGATGATGGTCAATAATAAAGTCTTGAATTAAGAATGATTTTCCTGCCAAAGATCTGATATTCAATAAGGCCAATTTTAATATGCTGCAAGAAGCTTTCAGATTTCTGTTTGGTTTCAACATTGGTTGAAGTGGAATAGGTACTAAATTTTGCAATCTAAAGACTCTTTTGTTTCTGCGTGATTTTACTAATTTTTGTCTGTTGTTTATCAGAATTGGTATTATTCAGGGTCCCTCAGAAGTAGAAGTTGATTTCACTGAGCTGAAGTCAGGGAGATGAGACTCACTAACTTGTATATTTTTAACAGCACTATTCTGTAATCCCCCATTTTCATGAGAGGGAAGCACACACTTAACAGGATAAATTGTGGAGGGGGTATCCCTATAAACTAGCTGTGTTGTAGTCAAGCTTGAAATTTCTTAGTTTATGCTTTTCAGAACAAGTTAAATGAAAAAAAAAATCTGATATTCAAAGTAACCAAAATTAATCACCAATTTAAAAAGAATATTTTAACATGTTAGGCTAGTTCATTTATTTTTTATTCATTTATTTCATGTGAGCTTGGAATATGTTTTTATGGTTTGTCAGAAACGAACAACGTCCCACAGCACGGTGGGAGGAACTGCTGCGATTGCCAGGTCGATGTGAAAGTGCTCTTTTTGTTGATATAGCATGTGTCGCCGTGTGATCACTGGACGCAGCTGCGTGCCGTCACTGGACATGTCTGGAAATGCTCTGCTCAAATGTAGCGGCACAGAGATCTCCAGTGCACAGCAAAATAAGCTGAAACATGGGAATAACCTGACTCTGAAGAGAAATCGAGTTAGACTCTGGGAATTAAAGAGTGCCAGAGAGGGATTGCTTTGGTATGGGTCTATATGTGCTATTTATTTTTAGGAATATGTTGTATTCCTAGAAATAAATAATATACAGTCTAAACGAGGGCAGAAAACGACTATTTTTCAGTAACATCTGGGGAGACACAAGATGTGAGGGTGAACTTATTCAAGGTTCTGTCAGAACATCATCCTGTTTCCTTCACATGAATGCAGGTCAGTGTCTGCACTGCTGTCTTGGCCTTTTCACCGCCACTCATCAAGACCTGGGACAAATTTTCCATGTGACATATTCAGTTATGCAGCCTTGCTTTGTCTATTCAGGGTCAGGGGTTGACACTGGAGTCAGATTCAGCTGCCAGAAGGATGTGAAGGACATAATGAGATAAGAATATGTACACATTTATAGTGGTTATGAGTTGGTGGATTGCTGTTGGATAATTCAAGTCATTTAAATTAAATGTCATTATTCAGAACTAAATTGCGTGCTTATAGGGAGAATTGAAATAAGTATATTTTATGCTACCTTGTGGTTTTCTGAAATTAACTAACTCATAATTTACTAAATTAGTAGTGTATTAAAAGTATATTGGGTGGAGTATGTATATAATCTTTTAAATGCATTTTAAATGCAATTTATTAATAAAATAACCTGAATGAAATTGATCAGTGGAATATTTGAATCTTTTATTTTTTTTGTATTAGTAATATTTGGACATGAATTGCTCTGAACTATTTTGAGGTAAAACAAGTTATAGCAAAGGGATGATGGTAAATTTTTGCTTTTTTATTCTAAATTAATTAAATTGCATTACATTTGGAATGAATTGGAAGTTATTGACCTGAATTAAATTGGATCTTAATGGATGAAAACCAAAATACAAATGGATTTTGTGTCATTGATTTTAAATTTTAACATATTTTCCTATATTGAATTAAACTGCATAAAAGCTGTTGGCTGCCATCAGTATGAGTGACGGATCTGACAATAATTTTGGCCTCTATCTTTTAAAATGAAAGAACGAAGTTGGTCACACTTAATAAGGAGGACTAAAATAAAACTGAATAAGACGAATGTGGTCCGACACAAATGGGGTTAGGTCATGGGACACAGATGCTCTGCGGACAGATCTGGCTCCAATGAAATCAGGTTGCCATGCTAACCTGCCCAGCTACAGTAAATAATGAGCTTCAGCTGGGTGAGAGGGATGAGAGGAGGGAGGCTGCAGGGTGGTGCTGATGGTGCAGGGAGGTCAGCTCACTCTTCATTAGGCTGTAATTGAATTTCCGCAGCCCGTGCAGGGAGGATGTTCAGCTCTCACTCTCCCTGCAGGGGAGAGCTGGCTCGCTCTGGCTTCCCAACCTCCCCGATACTTTCAAGGTTAGCTCGGCTAATGGACTACTTTCTCCACGGATTTCTCCGCTCGCCATCTGTCATCTGCATGTCCGACCATGTAGGTGAGCAAGTACACGCTCCATTATGTGACGGCGCCGAAATGGAATACAGCCGGGTGGACACACTTCAGAACAGCAGAAGGCTGTGTCTGAGCCACGCAGCAGCTGAAACGCACTCAGGTGGCGACTCAACAAGGGACCTCCTGTGTCCCAGTGAAGGATGCAAACACCAGGATGTGGTGAAGGACGACCATTTAAAACCTGACAAAAAGAAATGCAAAGTAGATTAACATTCCTGAATTGATTTTAAAAGAAAGACTTGGAAGAAACTTTACAAAATTTAGGTTTTTATCAAAATGGTTAGGCAGTTATGTTAGTAATTGATTATTCTGATGATTAATCGATTCATTGGATACAAACAAATGGCAAATTCTGCAGATTTTTAATCTAACCATTCAAGCTTTTGAATGGTTAAATGAAATGGTTGAATGATTAGAAATACATGATTAGAAATACATAAAAATATACTAATAAACAAATAATCCTTTTTTTTTTTCTTTTTACATTTTTAGATTTTATTGCCTAAAATGCAATCACACAACAATCCTTAAGTGAATATTTAATCATTTGCAGTTAAAAAATATTCCTAATGTTTTTTTTTGGCAACAGTTTGGTGACTATTGTTAACTTGGGCCAGTCTATCATACAACTCTTATGGCAGAGCAGAAGACAGTGGTTGATTTTAGACCTTTGCTGAGGTAGATAAGATCGGTGAATAAGATCTGCTTCACATTTTAAGTATCAGCCAGTAACGGATCTCCCGAAATTAAAGAAATCTGTGTTGGTAATGTCTGGCTGATAAATTGTTTCACCCCTACATCTAACATCATCATGTGAAAAGCTTATCCCTTTCTCATTGACTTATCATTTTGAGCAAAGAATGCTTAAAATTAGTGGTTTTTTTCTTTCTTTTTTTTTTTTTTTACAGAAATTAAACAAGATGAAGCTAGAACTACTTGAGGATTTCTGGGTTAAGTAGATTTACACACAAAGAAGGTTTTTTTATATCTTAAATGTAAAAAGTATATACTTTGTATATATTCCTTCTCTGAGGAAAGAAGCCAATTGATTATTAAATAAACTGACGATTACTTTAATAATTGCATATTCCCGATAAAGCCGATAAATTGTTTAAGCCCTAGTCGTGGTACAGCAGTCGGGTCTGCAGCCGCTGGCATTACTGTTATGATTCGTAAGTTCATTAAACAATATATACCTATAAGAAAGGCCATATTGCTTCTTCTTAGACATTCGTTGGTATCTTAGACTTCAAATCCTTCAGGTCAGTGACCAACTAAATGGTTTGAAATTTGATTGAATTCCTTTGAGAAGTTTGATTAAAAACACATTTATTAAAGGTTTGCTTCATCTGTGCCGTCCTCCTTTAACCTTCCCATACAAAGACCTGCTTAATCTGTTGTTTTAATTGCAGATGAATTTAATCACATTAGAAAATAATTGTTTAAATTAGTTTATTTACTCTAATTAGGCTTGAACTGAATGTGTTTAGTTCTCGGTAAATTGCTTTTAGTCGACTGTGAGTTGGTGCTACGTGTACAAGCTGAGAGAGATTAAATCTGTGGTGCTGCTTTGTATAACATGGTCGGAAACTTTCCCTCTGATTTTTTTAAAAATGTTTAAAGAAAGAAAAACATTTCCCAGTTATGTGCTTGTTTTTTTTTTCCTCCATTGTTTCCATTAAGTTTCACATCTTTAAATCACTCATCGTAACTCTATTGTTGTGCCTCACAAATGTTTGAGGCAGCCTCTAATATACAATACTCACTTATTGAATGCTTATGTTCAGTGATTTTCTGCATTTTCCTTTAACTTCTCACATTTAGGTTTTTTTTTTGTTTTTACCTTTTAATCATTAAAGCAGATGAATGTGATTAACTAGACAAAATATTGATTATCTAAGTTCCAAAATATTTCTTTCAGTTATTTCATTATATAATATTAATATAATATTTAATATTAATATTTTAATAAAATAATATTACTATTATTGGGCTGCAGAGTGCTGCAGTTGGTAGCAAGTCTGCCTTTCAACAAGAAGGTAGTGGGTTTAAATACCAACCTGGGGTCTTTCTGAATGGAGTTTATATCTCTCTATGCACGCATGAGTTAATTGGTCTGTCTAACTTGTTCTTTGGTATGAGTGTGTGCATGGCTGTTTGTCCTGTGTGTCTCTGTTGCTCTGCAATGGACTGGTGACCACAGCAACCCTGCAAGGATGAGCAGGTGTATCTGATGGATAGATCAAATACTTTAATGCATAACTAGCCTTATCAATTTCTCCAGCCCATTGTGTAGTCAATACCATGGTCATTAAAGCAAGGATTGTTACTTTTAGCAATGTGGGCTGGCACCAAGTCCTGTTGGAAAATGAAAACATCTAAAGCTGAGGTGCTCAAGTCCATTCCTCGAGAGCTACCATCCTACAACTGTTAGAAGTATCCTTACTCCAACAGATCAGGATCAGCTCTAAACAGGCCTGGTAACGAGCCATTCATTTGATTCAGGTGTGTTGGAGCCAGGATGCATCTGAAAGTTGCAGGATGGTAGCTCTCGAGGACTGGATTTGAGCACCCCTGATCTAAAGCTTATCAGCAGAGTGAAGTATGAAGTAATCTAAAATTTCCTGGTAGACGCTTAAATTGTTTTGCACTTCATTAGACAGTGGACCAACACCAGCAGATGATATAGCCCCTCAAATCTGTGGAAACATTGTACTGGACTTCAAGCAACAATTCTTCCTACAAATCGCAAATGACTTTACCTTCATCTGAAAAGAGGACATAGGAATACTGACTGGCATCAGCTCTGCTTCAGGTGCATCTTGGCACAAGGGGTACTTGTAGGTCATTCCGTGGGGTCAGTTCTGTGCGATCACTCTTGAAGCTCTGACTCCAGCTGCAGTCCACTGCCTATGGATCTTTTCTAAAATCTCAGTATGGCTTTGCTTCACAATGCTCTCAAGGCTGTTATTTACCACCATAAGGATGGTAAATAGTTCCTATTTACCATCCTTACACTAACTTTTCATTTACATGGATTCAGTATTCATCAAACAGCCAAAGCCATAAGAATGACCTTCTGTAGCTTTTTGTCAGTGTCTGCTGGACTCCTGTCATGTCAGCAGTCTTCCCATAACTGTGTCAGCTATGTAATATCATATAGCAATTTATAAAGCACTTAATATTTTACCAAGGTTGACCAAAGGGCTGAACAAAAGCATAAAAATGTGATGCAAATATAAAGTATAAAAACAGTGGTTGACGTCTTCCACTGGGTTGAAGGCCAAACAGAAAAACTAGGTTTTTAAAGCAGATTTAAAAACGGCCATTAAAGGAAGAATGCCTGATCTGTCTTGGTGACGTGTCCCAAAGTTGAGGACCTCCAAGGTCAAAAGCTGTCATACCTCTGTTTGAAAAATTATTCGTTGTTTTTTTTTTTTTTTTTTTCATATTTTTTTTTTCATAAAAATGAATGTGTAGGCTTTTATTAGCTACAGTGGGCCAACATTGGAGGAATGGGCCAACATTCCAGCAACGGTGTGTGCCAACCTTATGAAGACTTACAAAAACCATTTGACCTCTGTCATTGCCAATAAAGGATATATTACAAAGTACTGAGATGAACTTTTGTTATTGACCAAATACTTATTTTCCACCCTTATTTGCAAATAAATTCTTTAAAAATCAGACAATGTG
>CAEGAE010071756.1:0-11192 GCA_903067095.1 Girardinus metallicus | reverse complement strand
CCATGTGCATTTAGATGCAACATATTTAGAAAACCTTTTTCCACAGTTTTTACTTAAAAATTATTTCTGCTGAGTGAACATTGCATTTGAAGTGAATTTTATCACTTCTTAGATTAGAACATTTCTCAGTTAAACTTATAAGCTTGTTTAAAAAAAAAAAACAGGAAGTCAAAACTCACATCAGCTCATATCAAATCTATTTTCTTGTTAAAGAAAATAGATTTTTTTTCTCCTGAAAGCACAAAATTGACCCTCAGTCTTTCATAAGCCACCAATTTGCTTTCATAATGTACAGCAGGTGATTTCCCATCAGCCCAATTTTGAAGCAATTATTTCTACCAAAAATTCCTGAGTCATTCCTGACAGGCCAGGCCTCTGTCTCCCTCCGTACTTCCATCCTTTCAGCAGCTGGATCGATTTTTGTGTCGCCGCTGCAGTTCTGCTCCCATGGGAGAATTTGAAAGGAGTTTACAGGCTCTGAATACAAGCCTGCAAACCGCTTATGCTGTTTACCTGCCACTTACACTCCACAGCCAACCTACACATCTGAGTGAGTGTGTGCTGGACAAACAAAAAAGGACAGTCAAACACTGTATAGCAAAGGTAAAGTATTGTTATGAGGGCAGTTAAAAAGAAAAAAACTAATAGAAATTTTTACAGATCAGTAAAATGAATGAGAACGACAAACAAAACCTTCATAATTTGGCAAAAAAAATAGAAACGATGTGGTAATTTAAATGTCAGTTCACTTAAAGTTGTTTTAGCATCTTAAGATGACCTGACTTAAACTGGAGAGTATTGTTTAATTTAATGTTAAAGTGTTCTGGTGATCAGTCTTATGACTCAGTGTGTTCAGTAATAATTATGGGGTTTGGACAGAGCAGAAGGTGTTAGAAAAGTTACCATAGGGATAACCGGCTTTACTCAGCCAAACGTTGATGGCAACACAGCTTTCTGATCCGTTTATGCCAGTTCAGTTGTGCAACTCTGGTCTGTGGCTAATATGCAACATATTTTACTGCCAACATTCTAATTCAGGTTTCTACAAGACAAACAAAGAAATAATATCCTGGAGCGTATCATACTTCGTAATTTAATAACAATAACTTGATAAAACAAATGTCTTGTCTGCCAGTTCCAGGGTACGTTTACAAAATCTGACTTACAACAAAAATGATGAGGTTTAGTGCAACATTATAAATGCTGTGAGCCTGTAAATTTCTTTTATAAGTTCTTACTTTGTCATTTATTCAGTGCTGCTGTGATTTATAGAGGCGGCTCAGCTGTGCTAGGAATTCTGATCCTAGGCTCAGAATAATTCAATTTAAAAAATCTATATAAAAAAATAATTTGGACACAAAAATAATAATTCAATAAGTAGATTTTTTACATGGATCGTGTGTCAGCTCATTCTGACAGTCCATTTTAGCCACCTTGTAATTATATTTATGAATAAATAAGAGCACACATGCTAAGAAGAACATTGTGAAAACCATTTTTTTTATGTTTGGTGCCAACAAGTGAAGTTAAGAAATAAAGCTGATTAATTACACAGGCCAAGCCAGGTGATGTCCACACAAGCCATCACTAGTGTTACAGCTTTATGGAGAACCCAAAAGCTGTAACTCTTTTTTGTTTAAAGAGTTAAACAAAAACTCTAAAATAATAAAAATAATAATAATAATAATAAAATCAAGTTCAAAATCTAGAAATAGCTAAGATAATGGGGGAGAGGTGGAGAGAGAATAAAACAAACTGAAAAGGAACAAAGGCATCAAGACGTTACAGCTGCTAAAAAACTGTCAGTGTTAAACATGTCAGCTGTTTAGTTTTTAATTGGGCCATTGACATGAAATTCACACCCAATGTCATCCAAAAACCAAGTAATCCACACACACAAGGAAAATACACAAAGAGCTTAAAAATTAAACATTGGAAATATCTATTAAATATTTTTGGTAAAAATAATTTGAAGATGTCTTCCGTATTTTAACCCATTCTTACACCCAAACGCTCTCTAAATCTTAAAGGTTCTGTGGATCCTCTGATAGTCAGTAAATTCGATTCCGTTTATTTCATCTCACATCACTTTATTAAAAAAAGTCAATTCAGTCCAATCATACAGATAAATCCCAAGTCAAGTACATATGTTCTAAATAAATCTCATTGTCAGTCGTTATTGCCAGTTTGATATAAGACTGATGAATTCCAACAGTTTGCTTTTGACCAAAACTCTGCTGTGTTTTGGGGGCCTGTGGTTTGGGAATACACACTCAGTCCATCCTGTAGAATCTTATGATGAAGTTCCCTGTATCCTTTCATCCATGTAGTGAGAAGCTCCACGCTGTAATGTTCTCACCTGAAAACTTCACTTTGAAATTGTGTTTCTGGTGTGATGCACTGAATTATTCTCTTCCCAAACACAATGTGTAAGGACATCAAAGAGTTTAGATTGACCTCCTCTGAGCAGACTAGATTCTCCCAGTGTTATATTGGGACTGAAGCTCTCATTGAGTGCTCCTTGTCAACACTGAATGGCTCTGCAAGGTCAAACCAAACTCCAAACATCAGCTCTCATTGCTGCATTTGCATGTTGAAAATCATGTCATTTTATTCTCAGTCTCATGTTGACGTCCATTCGTGTCACAAGGCCACTGACAAACTTTTCACCCCCCATCTCTATTGCGTGAATTTCATGGGTGTGCTCAATTATGTGGAAAACACTATTACTCACCTTTGTCTCACATCACATTTGTCCAAATATTTATGTACGGTTTATTTTCTTGTATTATTTTCTTGTATTATTGACATTTTTATGGACCTTATTAGGTCCCATTTATCTAAATTGCCAAAGATTTTGAAATGAAAACCAACAATAATGTTTGTAATAATGTAATGTATACTTCCTTCTCCCATTTACACTCATGTATAGAATATGTTTGTGAAATTTATTAAATTGAGTGAGTAAATGACTGATTGATTGATAGATTGATTGATTGATTCTGGTTATAAGTGGTGAGGCTGAAGACTTTATTTATCACAAACTAACACAACCTGAAGTTTTTCTCTGTGTATCATATTAACAACAAATGATTTTTGGGATCTCATATGTCTCTGGTGTTTTGGACTTCCTCTGCCTTTCTCACATTTATAAAACAGCCCCACATCATGGGGTCCACCTTCACTATGAACTCCTTTTTTCCTTAGCAATGAATGACCTTATCATAAACCAAAATAAAACTAAATATATTAAAGATCATAATGTTGATAATTTTCAAAAGATTCTCTTTGATTTTTCCCTTGACTTGTACTCAAGGCAGCTGGGCGTTTCATCAAGCCCACCACTAAGATAAGGATGAATTATAACATTTTTTAACCTCACCATCTGCTGGAAAAAAACATTCATTCATTAAAACCAAAAATTAGACAGCAGAACAATCTAATGTCATTCCAACCAGTCATAAAACTTACAGATACTCAGTTTTACTCCACAGAAAACACTAAAATGTCTTGATTCTGACCATTAAAATCATCATCACAGGTTGACATTAATACTAATGAAAAAAAAAACTCAGTACCACTGTAACTTGAATAATATTATAATTTTTCCAATAAATGTAGCTCTCCTGTGCAGATTGTAGCTGTTCTAGGACCCACACAGAACAAGCAGGGTGTTTTGTTTCTGGAACAACGCTTTGGTTTCCATGTTGGACCTGCGTTTTCTCTGCTTAGTGGCTGATTCCTTGATACAAACCAAAAATCCGCCGTCCCAGCTTCCAAATACGTCATCTCATCCATTTTTCCTGATTGTGAGTTATTAATATAACACTCTTTCTAAACACAGAGGAACTTGACAGGTCAACACCTCTAAACATGCATACATCATGAAAAGAGGCCAAATTATGGATTCTGACCTTTAACGCATATTCACCTCTCTTACCAAAACTTCTAAAAGGCCTTTGTCATGTTCAGCCAGAAAAATATTGCAAACCTTCACAAAACAAGTGGAAGGACTGGCAAAGTATCAGGGATCATCCAGCCTGAGCTCTACAAGCCTGTGTGAAGTGGAGCTCCCCCAGGGGACAATGAGTGCAGAGTTACTGTCTTTTAATTATTCCGTCAGTCTGTTAGGTAGCTGTTAAGATTTTCTGAATTTCCTTGTGTGGTTTTAGAGCAGCTCAGCTTCAGGAGGCTTTGTGCTTACTTTAACTGGGCCAGCAGGTCCAGTTAAAGCACAGCGGCTTTGTCATGTCCCCCTGTCTGTTATCTGTTTGGAGCGGCTGAATGTGAGATGAAATTTGGCTTAGCTTCTTGCAGTGGAAAATTACAGAGGTCAAAATGCAAAATGTTTTTTTTTTTTTTTTTGGATTGTTCAGGCATTTTTGTTTAGCTGTATTATATTATGAAATCACTCTTAGTGATTAATTAGTGTAATTTTACTGCTTATTGAATAGGAAAAAATACACGTTTTCATGAAGACTGGCTCCACACAGTTCAAAATGTCCACATTGTTACATGCAGACAAATGAAATGATTTGTGCAGCAGAAGAGAGGACATGTTTGGTCTGAACCAACGTGGATCTGGGACAATCGTGGTTCTGCTGCAGCAGGACCGGCTCAGAGACACCACCATGAATTATTCCATCTGTTAGAGTTTGTTTCTGAAAGAAATGTGACCACCAGTAAAAAGTTTACAATAGCTTATTATAATCTAATTAAATTTTATTCAATCTAAAATAAAACTGATGTTTACTGAAAATATATGAGAATTATTGTACCTCCGATAAGTTTTTTTTTAAAAACAGCCGGCAGGTACATAAGATTATAGCGTGTGATCGGCTGAAGCGCCAGTAAAACCATGACTAATGTTAAGGAATTGACAGTATGCAGCAGAAACGCTTTTGGAGTGACAGTGATGTTCCTTCTGTTGACCTTTCCCTTTCCTCCTCGCTCAGTTTAAAACAAAGTGTTGGCTGCTGTCAATCACATGGTAATAGCCGGCAAGGAGAGGCGACAAGGTCGTTATGACTTTATGAAATGTCTGCTCATGAGCTGATTGGATGAATTAGTGACCATAATCGTTAGCGGCCGTGCCTCAGACAGACTCTTAATGTATCTGTATTAGCACTAATGGAATGCAATTTCACTTCCCCGTCTGCTCTCCTCCACCCCACCCAGCTATGATCCAGGGAGCACCCGCTGCACCGTCGTCTTGGTAACAGCAATCATGGTGCTGACGCCCAGTCCCCTTCCTCCGCCCCCTCCTCCTCACAAGAACCTCTCAGTGAGACAGTAGGAAAATGAGACATGGCTCTTAATAAGAATCCCGGTGCTAAAGGAGAATGACCTATACTCCTCGTCAGGAGGGAAATGATTTGAGCTGCAGCCAGTTTTGTGAAGGAGCAGCAGGGGAGATTAGCTCGATTAAGGCCAAATCAGACCTGCTTCCAATTTGATGAGAGAAGGGAGGATAATAGCTCTCAGAACTCCTTCTCATGCAGCTCTGGACTTCGATGAGGAAATTAAACCACTCTTTGTCTCTCTATCTCTCAGGGTTACTCAAGTCTAACCAATCATGCTGGTTGCTAAATTAGAAAGCTTCTGTACCCTTTTCCATAAAGACTTACCTTTATACAACTCGACTTCTCATTAGCTGAACAGTTTTGCAGACTATTTTCAGGCTGAGTTGTATCCTTTTATGTTTCTGTTCATTTAGGAGTTTTTAGACGCTGCCGTCTTCATCTGACAGCAGATCCGACGCCGTTGTTGTGTTGCTGCTAACACCTAGGTAGAATCTGAGACAACGCTTCTACCTGGGTAAGCGTTACCTAAACCCTGTCCAGGGTCAGGGTTTAGGTAACTTATAATGTTATACATTTGCAGCTGTCGACACCTTCACATGTTTTAACGGAAAAACAAAATTCTGTATTTTTAGCTTGCGTTGTACTGGTGGAAAATGATGTCAATTTAATTTTGTGAACTGCCGCCTTCTGGAGTTTAAGCGTAAAACATAAACTAAAAAGGTATGTATAGAAACTAATTTGTATGTTTCAGCGTCATTTTGTTTCTTGAAGTTATTTTCTAAACAAACACAAAGTCTGCAATGTTTACATCACTTTTGTTGTCTTATTTTCAAGAGGTCAGGAATTCAAGAAACCCTTTTTGTCAGGAAAACTTGGGAATTATGAAACATGAGAAAAGACAGATGAAAACCTTTTTACATAACTATTAATGGCATAAGGTTAAAAGATTATTATTATAAAAACACATTCAATCATTTCATTAACACAAAAAAAAAAATATTTATTTAATTCACCACTGGTTCAGTTATGCCCAGAAATATTCATAACCCTGAAAGAATTAGATTCACAAATATTTACTTTCAACTTGAGAGTTTGTTTCTCTTTGGAAAAATGACAGGCATAAAAATAATGTACAGCAAAGATGTTATTTGAATGTTAAGAAGAAATTCGTCTTAGGAAATATTTATACCTTATCCAATAAAACGTGTTACTGGCATTGCTGTATTAAACCTTTCTTATAATTGCTGACCAGCTTTGTGCCTGTTTCCACTGGTATTTTCATGATGGTGTTTTTCTTGGTGATGTGTTCTACAAATCTTTGACATCAGAAGTCCTCCTTGCCATCACCCTAATATTAAAACCTAACAGACCGTCAATCAGATTTATCAATGTCACCTTCAGTCAGAAAATCATGTTGGCAAAATTTTACATTTAATTTAAACCCAAATCTGCTACTGGTGTGAAAATATATGTACTTAACTGTACTCTTTTATGTATATTGACTGTATAATTTGTGCAAAACATAATTTTTTTGCACAGGGCATTCTGGGTAAATACAACCAAACCAAAGGTGTCTGTCTAGTGCAAGCAGGAGACAAAAGACAAAAGAGAAATCCTCCAACCAGTCTGATGCCACTGCATTTATGTTTATATTTCATAAAGAAAGTTGTGCTCAGTCTCTTCTTCAGAGGTTTTCATGTTGCTTTCTTCAGTGGTTCTTGGTGCAGCGCCCCCACAGGTGGGTGGGTAAGGGAATGTGGGGGGGTGGGGTAGGGTTTTCAAAGCATTTGGTGGTTTGACTATGAAAGTGAACCACACCAGCTGAAAATTTAACAGACTTTGCTACTTTGATCCCCAATTGAACCCTGGACTATCAGGGATGAAAACACCCTGAAGTCTGTCTCTGCTCAGGCCTTTATTTCTTTGGCACAAGGTCACATCAAATGTTATTCCAAGCTTTTTTATTTGTCCTGTTTTATCCCCTAAATAATAACCAAAATATATTAATGCAATTATACATGCTATCATTTTTAATAGATTTTAGACAGAAAAATAAAATACACTGTATTTACACAGACATAGTGAGAACACGTCTGCCCCTTGGAGTGCTCAGCCATCCGAATTCCTTGCTTCAGCTGCTGGCTGGCAGCCATGTTTCTGCACAGCTTCTCCTGCATAAAAGTCTAAGACCTGCTTCTCCTCTGACTCTAAAATGATCAATGTTGACTTTTTTCTGCTGTATTAATTTATTATCCGTCTGCTTCGGCAGGTGCTTTTTTTCCCTCCTGGTTTCACTTCTTGTTTATCCTCTCTTGTAATATTTTAATGATAAGTGGTTTTTCTTACCTGCACTGATCATGGAATAGTGCAGATATGCATGGAATAGATCTGAAGCCTGTTCCATCACTTCAGATTTATCATCCATCACTCTTTTAATTTCATCCATGGACCCATGCCAAAGGCCACAATTCCAATCTTGTTTTTTTCAGTGGCTCAACCATGCCACTATGAAGACTAATGAAACAGTGGAGGTGGGATGAAATGAAGGCACCAGCCCTCTAGAAACCTGTGAGAATACATGGGGATTGAGGATGGATGGATTAATTTAGTGCCATCCTTGCTTTAAAGCTGAAGCTGTAACTTTTGTTAAAAAATATATTTTTTTATATGTTTGTTAAAACTGTCACAATGTCATGACAGCATGAGACAGAACATTTTGAAAAAAAATGGCGCTCCTCTGCAGCCATCTGCAGAAATACAAACAATCAGATTAGAGTTTATATGCTGTCAATCAAGATTGTGTATGCATTGGTCACACCCTCCCCTTTGCTCTCTGCTAGCCCACAGCTAGGTCCCCACAGTGGAGCCTGGTATGAATGCTAAACTAGATAGCATAGCCACCAATGAGGTGGATAAATGTTTTTTTCTAGAACGGCGATATGTTTCTCCACCAAAAGCCCAGCTGCATGAGTGTAACTGACCATGTTAAGCATTGTTGTGGTGACATGCTGAAAAAGGGGAGTGTTAGATAGAGCAGAGGCTTCTTAAAGAGACAGAGACCCAATTTCAAGGCATGAAATTGAAAAGGTAAATGTCTTTTAAATTATGTCTGATATGTTCAGCCTTTTTATAACAGCTGAAGGTGACATAGTTACTTGATTGTGCCTTTAAATGGCACTATGTACAGGGAAAATACACAACACAACCTTTAAAGCTTTTACAAGTGCCATCTCAGCCATATGCTTCAAAACCAGACTGAAAAGCCTCAGTGATGCCATAATAATATATAAATGCCTGGAGCAGAAGAAAGACAATTTTCTCCAGCAACTTAAAAAAAGGCAGTTCTGAAATGGTTTAAAATCAAACTGTTTGTTCAAGATTTTTCTTCTGAAGAACACACTCCATTTAAAATCTGCTGTATTATACCAAGACTAAACACTATTATTAATAGACAGTGAACTCGCCCAACAATGTCAGACAAATCTTTCACTATTAGAGTAATGTCAAAGGGACAAATAGCTGGTTTAAAATAGTTAATAAATTTAGCCATGACAGAAAAGGACACAAACTCAAAGCTCACATACAGCATAACGGACATGACTACAGCCAGCTGATGTTTACCCAGGGGACCAAAAGCTCTTTCTTTCAAACAGTCTTTAAGTTTGTCATGAGCTAACGAGAACACCTGACAAGAAAAAAAAATCAGTTGTCAGGTGGTTGCACTGATTGCAGTTTTCTGGCTGATCGGTCTGACCTGTTGATTCAGATTTTTGGCCGATTTGGGTTTTTTTGTCTAAAAAGTCGCTAAATAGAGCAACAAAGTCACAAAATTGGCAGCAGTGGATGACTATTGTAAATGACAGTTTCAGAGGTGACCTGGTGGATGTTTCAATCAGTCAAACAGTTCTGACAGCAGAGCAAAAGGGAACAGTGGCTGATTTTGAGACCTTTGATTAGGTGGATAATAATGGTGAATGTAATCAAGTTCTCTATGGTCTCCTACAATTAAGAAAATCTAAGCCAATTTATCAGTGCATCCCTACCAACAATGCATGACTTTAAGGGGATCCAGTAAAGTGCTTCATTCAGTCAGTACTTCTAAGATGCCTCCAAGATCCAATTCATAAAAACTCCAAACTCATCTTTTGCTTGAGGCTTTGTCTGTCTGACCTTTAAAAGAATATTGAATTAAAGAAAAAATAAGTAAAGGTAGAGTTATGTTTAGTCTGCTTTAGTAAAACTGGTTTGTTTGGGGAGTTGTGGATGTGTAATACCAAACGCTGATGTGGACAAAAAAGCAAACTAGGCCGACTACAAACCTCTGTCTGGGTTTGGTTAAAGGGACTCTGATGCGATTCAATGCCTACATGAATGCAAAGCACAGCAGAGACCAAAAGCAGGAAGTGGACTATTGTGCAGGGCATTCTGGGTAAATGCGAAAACACCAAATGACTTTTACCAAAGACAAAAGAGAAATCCTCCAACTGCTAAAATCTGATACCACTCAATTTATGTTTCCATTTTATGAAGAAGGAAGTTGTGCTCAGTGTCTTTTTCTGAGGTTTTCTTGTCATGTCCTTCAGTAGTTTTTTGTTGCAGTGCCATCACAGGTGGGAGGGGGAACAGGTTTTTCACAACGTTTAGTTTATCTGACACCATGCAGTGTGAAGCTGAACCACTCAACCTCAAACTGTAACAAATTGTGGAAATGTTGGTCCCTAATACAGTCAAAAACAGTCCTTACAGTCTAAACCTGTCAGACTACCAGATGTAAAAACATTCTGTGCATATTTCTCATGATCATGATAAATGTAATGCTTAATTTTATACTCATTAAGTCCTGTTTTGGGTTATTTTCACATTATTGTTTATCTATTTTTTTCTCCAATTCATAACCTTCAGTTTTATCATTTTAATTAGACTATGAAATCTGGTATGAAATCCTTTCCATAACACATTGAACTGCTGCTGTATTTGTATGAGAGCAAGTTTCTGCAGATAAACTTCCTTATGTACCTAAAGGTCAGTCTTCCTGTTTTACTTCCATCTGAATTAGTGTTCTGAGATTTCAACCCCATGCATATATGAAAGATAAAGACTTAGATGCGTTAATCTAAGTACTTTTAATTTAATTTTAAGTACTTAATTGGATTAAATACTTAAATTGCTCTTATATTTTCTTACTAAAATGAGGATGAGAATTAAAGATGATGTGTACATGTGAGTATTATGTTGGCAGATGTGAAATGGTGTATTCCCTTCTTGTGGCACTATCATAAAATAAATCATATCTCAGTGTGTAGGGACAGCGCTGGTGACCACAGGTCAGGGCAGAAACATTTTAAATTAACACTGTGATTTTTTACTATAAATCCTGAGTGAATCCATTTCCATCTCATATCTGAATGCTGTATTTACACCACAGAGGAAATTAAATTACACCTGCAGGAGCTGAGAGTGATTGAGGGAAGATGGAATTAAAAAAATAAACAAAACAGAATGAGTATTTTGAGGTTGGGCTGATGTGCTCAGATCCGCATAAGCTTGGCTTTGAGTTCGTGATGTGCAGATTCAGGACGTCTATTCCCACAGAAACACATAATTCCGTTTTACAGGCTGTCAATCATAGTCATATATTATTAAACGATTAGTTAAGAAAAGAAAAACACAGTGATTCGGCAGTGAGATCCCCGGGAAACGAGCAGAGGGCTGATTGCTGCACTGTGCTGCCCCTCGCTGCCTGAATGCCAGTAATCATTGTATGATTTGATATGAGGAGGAATGAAATGGCTGTTGTTGATTAGTGCTGATTTGGATGGATGGATGGATGGATGGATGGATGGATGGATGGATGGATGGATGGATGGATGGATGGATGGATGGATGGAT
>CAEGAE010071737.1:0-37897 GCA_903067095.1 Girardinus metallicus | reverse complement strand
AGGGAGCGGGAGAGAACGGCTGGCCGAAATTAGCGTTCATAAATCGGATTAGCCTTGAGCTAAACGCCGCTTACACCAACTTGAAGCTAATATCCAACTTGAAGCTGACGTCACTGTGGCATCAACGCATGCGCGATCTGATCTCCAAATTATGCCCCGCCTCTTCCGTGACATCACTCTCACATACAAAAGGTGAGTCTATATTTTATTAGTTTATATGTGCAATCTTAGTCATTTATGTATGCATGTGAGAAAAAAAATTGTATGTCTGATATTTTATTAGTGTATATGCGCAATTTTAATATTTTGTGTGTGTGAGAGAAAAATTGTATATGTGTGTGACATTTTAATAGTATATATGTGAAATTTTAATATTTTGTGGGTATGTATTAGTTTTTAGTAGTGTGTGAGAGACAAAACATAGATTTTGTCCTAAACAGCCCCTCATATGCTTTCCTGCAGCAAGATGCCTTACTGTGCGAAAAAAAAGAGAGGAGTTTAAGTGACCTGACATAATTCATTGGTTTTAATATGATATATTTTGCTTTGAAGTTACGAGTGGTATGGTAGTTTACCACAGACAGATCTGAGAAACTCCAATTTGTCTGAGTGATGTTGTGAACAGTTTAAAATTGTGTTGCAGTGACGCTTCGTCTCAAGTTTTTTTCTTCTTAATTCAGTCTCTAATTTACAGCTCAACAACCTCCCAGTTACAGATACCTGTAGGAAATCTGTTATTTTTAAGTTCAATAAAAGAGAAATCCAACAACTGGAGACATCAAACAAATCTGGAAACTACTGGACAATAAACTTTAGCCAGGAAGGTTGAAGATCAAGTAAATGATCTTCAACCTTCCTGGCTAAAGGTTGAAGAACTTTAGCCAGGTATGCAACCTAGGATGGCTGCATACTAAAAGACTTAAAAAGAAAACGTATTAATGTGTAACTAAAAGTCGGTGTCAGGGAAGAATGAATGGAAAAATGGACAGAGACAGAAAATTTAACAATGCCAATGCAACATGGATTTAATCAAAGCTGAACCACAAAAAGAGAAAACAGAGAAACCATAAAGCCCAACAAAAAATCTCTTAGACAACAAAAACTGACCCAAATAAAGCTAAACTGGAACAACACGGCTGGACGCCTCTGGCAGTGACTGATAAGTAACTCAGGCAGATCTGCTTTTCTGAGCTACAATCATAACCTGTACAAAGTTACATTCATTATTAACAGTAATATTTAACAAGTTGTTTAAATTAAAGTTTTAGTGTGATTACGTCCCAGTTCTCAGCTCTATTTACATATCAAGGTTTTACTTTGTTCAGTTTCAATAGCAAGAATTGGACATGACCAAATGGAAAGTACAGTTTTACAGTGTTAACTTTTTTTTTTTTTTTTAAAAGTTGCTTTTGTGATTTAACTATTTAGAGAAAATTCTTTGGCAAAAAGCTTCTGGTCTAACAACAGTAAGCAGATGTACCAGCTGCTGCAGTCTGAGTTGGATCCCATTTGCCAGCTGCTGCTTCAGTGCTTCAAGAGGAGCTGAATTTTAATTTCCAGCCTTTTTTTTTTTTAAACAAAAAAAAAAAAAAATATATGATGGATTTTCAACCAACTTAATGACAGCCTTCTGTAAAATGTACATTTTCAAAGTAGATACAAAAAAATCCAAATATATGCATAAGTACATACAGCAACTACATAAAAGATTAAAAATGTCTAATTGAAATGCAAGTTAGTAGGTCAGCAGCATGCCACAATATTTATAGGAAGCAATACATTTACATTAAATAGTATAAATGTTGAATCCATCAGAATTATAGTTCTATCTTTAGATTTAGTCAAACAGGCGTATGCAATGCCACTTTAGTAACTCACCTTCCAGTTTAAAAATTATTGAACATTAACACTGTGTATTTTTTTTCACATTTATTTTAATATTAATCCTAATAAAACACATGAAGAGATTGTGCTCCTCCTCTATTGTGAGTCTATTCTACTTTCTATCCATAAAAGATATTATAGTTTTCAAACTATAATGTTTAATGTCGTAAGAAACACTAGAATGTAAACGTAAAGTCAGTAGATGTATGGTCAAGAAACGATGAATAAAGCAATCCATCTTTTCAACAGTAAATATCTTTATTTTGTGATGTATATTCAAAATCTATTTTCCACATAAATTAGATTTTTCCTTAATTCGTTCAGCAGGATTTTTCCTTTAGAATAAGTTGTTCCGTAGGTTTTTTAAAAATGCAAAAGCTTTAGTTTCTACCAAAAGGTCCCGCCTTATTAGTTTGCCCTTGTGAATATAATTAAGCCGATTTGTAAGCAAGCTTTTAAGTATGAAGCTGTTTCGTTTTGGGAGGGGATGAACTGTTTCTCTCTGAAGGATGATCTCCAAACTGACGCTGAGCTTTGATGCTGGAAAAAATCCTCTCAGCTCCGCTTGGTGTCCTGAATATCAAAATTTAGACATGATTTTAATAACAAGCATCACACGGAACCACTTTCCACAAGTTTCAGCTCTAACACCTCAGATTTTCTTATCTCTTTCTCTCCCTTCATGTAGCCCTTATCTTCTCCAAGCTTATTTCAATTTGTTTCATTTTAAAGTCTGTGTGGGCTGATAAGACATCCCTTCCTACCTGAACATTTCTTATTTCTTGTTAAACACTAAAAATCTTTCTCTTTTCTCTTTGATTCTGTTCTCTTTTGTAGTGGTGCCACTTTTACTCTCTCTCATTCCGTTTTTCACATCTTTATCCATTTGTTAAAATGATTTTCCCCTCTCTCCTCATAAAGTAGCTTAATTTATGCTGTCCATTCACAAAGATGGTTGAAGTCATAGATTTTATTTATGGCTCTAGTAAAAAAGACCAATATTTCTCATTTTTCTCTGTTCTGTTCCTCTCATCCATCCATTTTATTCCATCTTCCAGCTCTCCTCCGGTTCTCTCCCTAGACGGGTTTGGGGGGGAGGTGACGTCTGTCCTATTTATATTTAAGGCTCTCAGATTCAGTCGCTCTGCTGAGGAAAGCGCTCAACCTGCTCAGACAGCGTATTAAATCTTACGGGCATATAGATGCGTACACACACACACGCCCATACACGCACACGCACATAGAAGAGAAAGCAGTAGTGTGGCTGCGGTGTAATCAAAAACCATTTATGACTTGTAAATATCAGCGACGTGCAGGTGCAGCCTTCACGTCACCATGGCAACTCTCCGGTGCTGAGTGACTGCTGGGAAGGCACCATTTATCATTAGAGGTGTTTAAGCAGGAAGAGGTGCAGGGTAGTAAAGATGATTTATAAAAGAAAAGAGCAGCAGCATATTTAGCTATGTTTTTCATAAAAGTCTGTTTTCATAATGCCAGTTTGAGTTCCCGTTTCACCAAGTTTTTCCCTAAAATCTTTACACCTGCCCAGGTGATCCGTGGCATTCCTCTCGGAGTGGGTCAGATCTACGCTACTGGGGCCCTTGGACCCTCTCTCCTCATCCTGGGGGCCGTTGTCCTCTACTCCCCGCTGCTGGGCGTCCACGCTGTGCTGGGATCAGCAGTGGGAACATTGGCTGGTCAGTCCTGCTTTGTCATCCGTCAAAATCAGAATAACCAATATTATGCTCAAACTGCACAGACAACAAGCATATACAGCTCTGTAAACAATAAAAAAAAAACACTTAAAGCTATCAATTCCTCTGATTTTACTTTTTATAGGTATATATTTGAGCAAAATGAATATTGTTCCTTTACTCTATTAACTACTGACAACATGTCTCCAAGTAAAAATTTTGTATTTATTTGCAGAAAATGAGAAGTGGTCAAAATAACAAAAGATATGCAGAGCTTTCAGACTTCAAATAATGCAAAGAAAACAAGTTCATATTCATTTAGACTCAACGATACTAATGTTTGAACTCAAGAAGAGTTCAGAAATCAGTATTTGGTGGAATAACCATGAGGTTTTCTATGATGTTCAGTGCAGTGGGCTTTTCATTTTTTCCAGAGCTGCACATCAACTTTAGAGAAAGTAAAATAAAAGAAAACCATGTATGTGTGAGGATTCGTTTTTTCCTGTGTGTTAATTTAGTTCCTGTGTCATCTCACCTGTTCCCAGCGTTTCTCATTTTCCCTGATTACCTTCCCTGTGCATTTAAACTCAGTGTCTCTTGTTCCCCATCAGATCCTTGTCGTATGTCATGTCATTTGTTTGATGTCCAGTTGTGTGTATTACCAGTTGCTACCAGCGTCTATGATCCTAGCCTCTGTGCTGCCTGGACTTTGTGAACTGAGAATTAAAAACTATCACTTTCCATCAACAACCTGGGTCCACTGCATCCATCCTCATGAAAGAATGTACATGCATCTATATATAAAGCCAATCTTCATAGATGATGGCACTGTGGGATAGGGGAGGATTAGACGGATTGGGACTTTGTTTGCTGTATTGCAGGTGCTGCTCTTGTTTGACAAGTCGAATAAAAGAGCTAAGCTAAAAATCTTAAAAGTTTTATAAGTCTCTCTGCATACTGGCATCATCATCATGACCAAAAGAATGGGATCCTAAATTAAATTTCACATTGAGATCTCTCTGTTCAGATGATTTTGGTGGGATTAGGAAATTTTCTGAGAGACTCACTGAGAGGAAACCCTGGGGCAAACCCAGATTTTACTGGAGGAACTGTTTATCCCTTCTGTCCCCCTGAATGAGTTGGAAAGGATGACAGTGCAGAGAAACGTCTGGGTTTCCCTCTTGGATCTGTTGTCCTCATGTGGATGCAGTGTTGACTTAGTGGGGTTGAGTCACATCACACTAAAAGCAGTTAATAAACATTTTGTTTAGTCTGCCTGGTCTACCCTTAATTATTTATGAGATTCAGTCAAAAGCTTACATTCTGAATACAGTTAAAGCGTAAGGTCCTTTAGCTTTTTAAGTCGCTCCCAAATTGGACATGGCTTTTATTGGGATGTTGAGGTCAAAATTAAAATGTTGTAGTTGGGTATATGTGGGTGAAACTGATCAGATTCTTCATCACATTCCTTTTGATGATTCTTCTTCTCTTTGCTATCCAGCTTCTTGAGGCTTGTTTTAAAAATAGGCTGTTGAGTTTATTTTTGACATCTGAGATGTTCCTAAAATTAAAATAAGGTGATTTTATGACGTTGACTTGGAACACAAGAATCATCTAACACTGGGTCACAGTTGTGACATGACAGAAAGCTACTGCAGTTCTGTGGCGTCTTTGCTTTTAGCTTCTGTTTAAAAAGACAGAGAGAGTTTTAATTAAAGACAGAAAAAGATGCAGCAACGTCACCCAGCCCACATTTTTAAATAACGGCAAGCTATGGTTTGTGATCACGAAACGCACAGTGTTTATGTCTAAGTTATCAAGGAAAGGTCAGTTCTGCTTCAATGGTGTTTAGCAAATTAGTTTTAGAACTAGTGACCTATAGTCTTGTAAGTAGCTGCACATATCCAGAGTTTTCTGATCGTGACTGTCTGATGGTCTAAGCTGAGCTGTTCTTGAGGAATTTGATCTTCTGGTTTTGTTGGAATACCTCTTGGCTTTTGTTTTACATTGATTGTTTCAGAGAACTTTCTATTTATGTCCAGTTGCCATTTTCTTAGTAAGTGAATTTGCAAAGTGAAAGCAATTTCTTTATTGTTGTTTGCTTTAGATCCAAACCTTTATTTCTGACTGAAACTGATCTGTTTGTTCCTCTACAGTTGCCTGAAAATGTACTAATAGTTCTTGTACTTGTTCATATTTTGTCTTCTCTATCAACACAAAGTGTAATTTGAGTAACCTGCATCACACAATGACTTGTACGTTTCAGATTGGGACATAAAAAAAGGCAAATGGACAATGCTAAACATTTTAACACAATTGGTAATGACCACAGCATAAAACATTTTATTCTGCACTGATTTTCTTTCATTTACTTCTATATCAAATTACAAAGGTTCTAGTTTTTCTTTTGTTTGTTTTTTAACAAAAGCTCATAATTCTTATTTTATACTAGTGGGAATTATATCAGTAGAACTATTCTTGTGACTTAAGGTGCAAATCAAGTATTTGCATCCTGATGAGGGTTTAAAATTAAAAAATGCAGTGTAGCTGAATAACTAGCTCGCTCATATTCACCATGTGGTGCACTGCTAAAGCATTTCTCTTTTCAACATGAAATATGAGCACAGCAGAAATCGCCTCGTACAAATCAAGCCAAAAAGAAGGCTAAAATTTCCATATTTGATAATAAAAAAATTTTTTTAATGATTAGTGAGGACCTTAAACAGATTGTAGGATCAGCTTTCTGCAAGGCACGCTTTCAGCTGTAGAATAATTTAAAAAGATTAAAGTCATCTAGGACTTATGAAACCTTTTGGCAACTACATACATTCTCATTGCAGATATATAATTAAAGCCTCTGTGATATAAGAGGCAGAAAAAGTCTTCATTGGCACTTATATTCTGGGCCTGCATGTGTATTATATGCATTTACAAATGTCTACGTTTTTATGCGTTTACTTTAAATATTAATATATAAGAAATGATAAATGATGTAATTCAAGCCACTGGCCGCTAAAACTTCAGCACCGAGTCCTAAAATACTTTGACAAGCTATGAGTCATACTGCAAAAAAACAGAATTGTGGGTGTGCACAAATATGCAAACAGCAACCTGGGGACATTAGACTTCTAACAGCGGTTAGTATGCAAACACACATTTCTATAATAAGCAACAAGAAAGTCATTAAAGAGATATGACCCTAATGAGGTTGTGTGGGCATCAGAAAGATGAAGCAGTCTGCCGGAGCATGGCGGTTTAATGCATGACAGCCAAATGCCTCTAAAGGTCTCTCTCTCTTGTTGCATATTATTTCTTCCATGCTTCATTATTTCTGACTTTCTCACAGATTTGAAGTCTGGTTTCATTTTTTCCCCATTGGTGTTCATGTCTTTAGCAGAGGATTAAACAACTCAGGTCATTCACAGCATTTATTGATGGACAAAAAGTGAAGTTAAAGTGTTTAAAAGTAAAGATCTACTCAGAAACACATCACCTTTTACTCACATCTGCTCAGGAAAATTTTGAAATACAAAATAAATGACATCAAAACCAACATCTGATGTGTCCATATCTTATCAACTTTTTAGTGAGTTTTCAGACCCCGTCTTGTAAGTTTTCGCAGACCTTTGACTCTTTTTTTTCTGGTGTTATTGGAGACTTTTGGAGATTTCTGGAGGAAGCACATTATGTTTCAGGACTGCAAAAGATTCATGCATGTGCAAAGCAAAGCCTCCCCTCTCTGATCCTCTCACAGTAGTTTGCATCATTTAACATTTCTGATAGTTTCTGACTCAGAAATGATTGCGTCCATGAACGTTTTAGGTTAACAAACTGCTCCAAACACCAACACAGCTCTGACACTTGCATAACAAACTTAATTCGTCCAAGAATAGCATCTTCTTTTTTTATTACTGTCCTGTGGAACCTGCTTTTTATTTTGAGAAGTGCATGAACTATTTTTAGTTTGTCTACGAATTATTTCCACTCATTTGTATTTTAACACCTAAGTCAATATGTCAGAAAGCAAAGTCCTTTCTTATGTAAATATGCTGCTTTCTAATAATTGAGTTTGAGTCCTACTTATGACAAACTTTTCAGTCAGTACTTGAATTAATAAATCAAACTTTTTATGTTCTTTATTGATTGCCTAATTAAGATGATTTTGTTTTGCAAAAAGCGAAAGGACGATGCTTTTAAAAAAATCTAATCTTTTATTTTCTCTTTGCATTTAGATTTAGTTTGTCCTTTTTCTTTCATCTTTTCCCTACCTATGAATAGTGTGGTAGAGTTTGTAGTGTTATATAGCTCTGCGATGTCGCATTCAAACCCAATTCTGCTACTTGATAGCTCACATGAAAGGAACAGAAAGATTTCACCGTCAGGAGACAGAAATTCATATCCCACAGGCAGTTTAATTACAGGTCAAAGGGTTTCGATGATTGGAATAAGCCGCAGGCAGGGAGAGTGTCAGAGCCGGAAAAAAGACAGCAATGCTTGAGAATGCAGAACGTGGCAGAAGATGAATGCCCAACACTCGAACGGAGCCGAAAATGTGTTTTTCTGCGCTTTACATCTCACTTCTTTGACACTTCAAGGTATTTTCTCTGTTTTACATTTATTTTTTTTATTTCCTTTTCCTTTTTAGTTTCCATCAAGTTTTACCTTTTATTATTCTGTCATCTTAGTGTCCTTGTCACTGACATCAGTCTGGTGTTGAATTAATTATCTTCAAAATTTCACCAAATACTTGATGAATGTCTGGCTGTGATTTCCTTTAGAGAAACCACATTTGATGTGCATCTAAATACGAAGGAATTAAGAGAGTTTATGAAACATCTTCCCCTGTTATGTTTACAAATTATGCGTATGCTATATGACATGCCACTGTTTTTTATATTGCGTGTAGTTATTTTCTCCATAAAGTTTGGTCTGGTTACAATTTTAAAGTCACCACACATAAAATGTATTGAAATCATCATTTGAAAAATATTTTGTTGAATTAAGCTCAACTAAAGTCCATAAACTAAAAAAAAAAAAAAAAATCTTTAAGAAGCCAAATACTTTATTACACTCTATATATCGCAATCATTTGACTTCAGAGTCGGTGGTTGTCATTAAACCTTGGTAGATGTACAAAGACAATAATATCCACAATTCTCTTGACAGTGACACCTGGGAATCAATTAGGCAACTCTCTATAAGTAGCGCTTTCCTAATAAAGGTTTTGTGTAAAAACAAGAGCGGAAAAAACAGTGTTAGCATGTCTGAGCTCAAAGGAAAGAGACAAGCATTAAACTCAACAGGGACAGAGTTCGAGGCCATATTTAGAGCTGCCACTCAAACACGGTGGTGTGTGCTGTTCCCATGAGGGGTTTCCAGAGGAGAAGAGCAGGGGCCCAATGTAGGCCAAAGCCTGCACATCACCTGCTATGACCACTTAATAGGAAAACAAATGACCAAATGTGTTGTGTTCGGATCAGAATCTGAAAGAAGAGAAATGATGAGAGCTGGGATTCAGATTCAGATTTTCTCCTTTTCTGGCTAGACATGTGGATGTTTGGTGGCTGCATTGGTAATTAATGGAGGAAATGTACAATATTAGAATTATATTAATTTGTTGGTAAGCTGGCACAGCAGTTTTTAAACATGGCCCGTGCATTCTTTAGCAAGGTAGTGAATGCAGCATCGGGAAAGTAATTGAGCTCAATATTAGTCTTGTTTCTCAATTTCCTGATTTCTAACCAGGATTATGGTTCAACTGTGAAGGAACAATCTAAGAGTCGCAGAGGCTCAAATATATTGCACTGTATGAATGAATGTTGAATGCTGCAGCACCAGCTGTGTTTCCATTGACCTTAAAATTGTGCAAACTGGAATTACGGAAAGAAATTTGCTTAATGGAAGCAGCAAAAACATGGCAAGTTTTTAAAATTTCTTTTCAGCTGCATAGAAATTAGTGTGTTTCACAAAAATGCAATTTAAAAATATTTTTTGCGTCGCATGAGTCACGTGATCAGACATTAATACTGACAGAAAAATGAAGAAGACGACAGGAAGTGGTTGTAGAATAAATGTGCGGCATGTTTTCTTAACTTATTGAACAAACTTAATGACGTGATTTCAACTACGTTTCTTTTTAAATTTAAACACAGCAATTGCAAAAGCAGTTTTTTTTTTTTTTTTTTTACATTAGCGGAATATTGACGAAGTTCGCGCACATTTGGGAGCCGAACAAAAAAAAAAAAGCACCCGTTTCAAAATCCACCTTCAAGTTCAAGTATTTTTTCTTACCTGTGGACAAAACAAACGTCTTCTAAAATAAGGGTCATGATGGGCCTTGTGAAATCTATTTATTCATTTACTTCTGTACTGTCCCACGTTCCCACATTCTTTCCCCACCACAAACAGTTTAAGCTTCAACACAACTGAATGGTACAAAAGAATAATGATGTCAAGGTGATAAAAGTAAATAGATATCAAAACAGGTTTTGTATCAGATGTTAAAGCCCTGACCTTAACCCTGTTGAAAATTCTTTGAGTATTCTTTAAAGCAGTTCCGTGCAGGTAAACAGAAATAACCAAGACGCATATACAAATATTTACTTTCCAGAAATGCAATGCAAACTGCATAGATTGATTCATCAATTGAATAAACAAGAAGGGTTAGCAGGCTGTTTCCTCTCAGCAGCCCTGGATCAAAGTGATATGTACATCTGTGATTTATTTTAGTTGCTTATTTTGTGGCTGTTCCACTGATCTGTAGTCAGTGGATGGAGAAAGGTGGACCGAAGGTAAAAAAAGAAAAAAAAAAAGAGAGTAGACGTTAGCATTTGATACGATAGAAGCAGTCTGACTCATCCTGTTGGAAAATACAACACACACATACACACCCAATTACAGTCCAAACTGTGAAAATTACAGCATCCTTTGCAGCTTTCTTCCAGTATTACTCCATAATGATGCCATTTTGTTGGTAAGGAACATAAAAAAAGAGCAGGAATTGAAAGGGTCAAACAGTGAATAGAAGCAAATGAAGAGGATTAAGAGAGGAGTGAAGAGGTGTCTGTGGATGTGAGGAAATGAACAAACAGCTGTAGGAGAGCGTATCATGGCAGAGTGGACCAGCAGACATCACGAGGAGGCAGCACAGGGGTGTGGCCCGTCTGCTTCTGAACATGACTGCTAAACTGCAGCTCCTATTACCGCGTAATGACTAAATCAATCACAGTGCTGGCTGAAGGTTGTTTTCTATAACAGGGCAGCTACCAAACTCCATATTACGCTGAAAAATCCTGCAGCTTCCACACAGGAAGGATGTGAAGTAGTCCACACTATTTTTCTCCCTTATCTGTGCTCAGCATGCCTGGCCTGGCATTTCAGAGTTGTAATGGCTTTTAAAAGGCTTTTTCATCACACAAGATTTACAACTGGAAACACCAATGAGTATATAATTTAAAAAAGAGAAAGCTGCCAACATTGGAAACATAGTGGTTGGGGGTATTAAATGGTCCTTCCTTTAGATAGTCTGACAGTTTGAATTATTTATAATCTCATGGTTACTCAGGAGGTTAAAAATGCAGTTCCTGACCAGGGTGCCTGCAAGCAGCAGCAGCAGCGCCTAGAGACGTGAGAAGCATGGAGCCAAAATTTAAAATGTTTTTTGTTAACTCAAAAAAAAAAAAAACACAAAACACTGCCAGCATTTTTAAGTGACCACCTTCTCGGTAGACGCATTGTGTCCATTGCCTTTTACAAGATATCGGTTTTGTCTTAGAGGGCCAACATAAAACCAATCAACACCAACTTACATCTCAGGACATTTACATCCATACATCCCTGTATGATTTGCTGATTGCCCCAATACAAAACTAAAACTTAAAGGAAGCAGAATTTCTTTTTTTCTTCTGTGGCTCAAAGACTCTCAGATGAGCAGATTCCTTTAAAGTCCAGCAAAAAACGTATCTTTTAAATCTGCTTTTGTTTAAATTCGCTTTGTTGAAGCACTTCATTTTGATCTAGAAACTTACTTACAAGAATAATCTGAATCAGCTGCTAATTTGTAGCAGTTTATCTACTGCTCCAAATTAGCAGTAGATAAACATGGGCGGGGTCCGAAACATGGGTTAGATGAGCCTCTGTCCTAGTGTTCAGCTGAAATATATCAGTAATAATTGGAGAGGCTGTTAGTGGCATTTCTCACATTCATCGTCCTCACTTGATAAATCTTAATGACTGCAGTGTTTGGTTGACATTTCCACAGTGCCGTGATGAGATTCCAGTTTGTTGCTAACAACACTGTGATGGATCGCCATGAAAGTTGGTACTGGCATGTATATAACCCCTCAGGATGTGGCCGTTATATTTGCTTTATTACTTTGTTGCCCACATTTGTTCAAAATGTAATTTGTCCTATAATGTGATTAATGGATTAGTGCTGATTAGGCAGCCTTTTAAATTGAGAGGGTGCAGATTTCAGATTCGTGTTTTTCTATGTTTTAGGATTTGTACACTGATTGACCACTTACTTAGATACCTATTGTTAATACTGGGGTTTATACAGTTTTGCCTTCACTATTGCCTTACTTATTTGGCAAATAGATTCAATAAGTTGTCAGAAATGTTCCTCTGAGATTTTATCCATGACAGCATTCCACAGTTGCAGCAGATTTGTTGCCTGCATATCCAGTGATGTGAATCTCCCACAGGTGCCAAAGGTGCTCTATTATAGATTAAGGTTTGATGAGCGTGGAAGCTGTTGGAGTTCAGTGAACTCATCATCATGCTTAGAAAGACTGAGAAAATTTGTGTTTCATAATATTGTCCTTTTATGCTGCTAGATAGAGCTATAAGAAGATGGGTGATAAACATGGTCATTAAGGAAAACAATATGGTCAGCAGCAATATAGAGGTAATACATTGCCACCAAAAAAGTATTTGCTAATGCAAAGTATGTTTTGCATTAGGAGTATTGACCAATCAGTAATCAGAGTGTGCCAAGAAAACTTCTATCACACAAACTGAAATGTTGAGCCAAGGCCTAATGGAAACTTGCTTTGATGCTGCTAAAGCTAAATTTGATCACATCCTCTAAATGTCACAACTGAAATTGAGATTCCCATGAAAAGCAACACTTTTCAACCTGTTTTTGTCCAATTTTGGTGAGACTGTGCAATTTGTCAGCTGAGTTTTCTGGTCTTGGCACTTGATATGGTCTTCTGTGTGTTGTTTGTTCAGAATTGGTATTCCACAGACTTTGGGTATTGCAAATGGTTATTGTAGCAACAGTTGTCTTTCATATAATTAGTTTTGAGTCCCTGGTAAATGTGTAGAAAGCCTCAGGAGAAACTTATTTTTAATTTCAGGAGCATCTTCTTTGCTCCAGTCCTCCAGTAGTGAGCTTTGGACATGTTTTACTTTCTTTACTGTCTTCACAATTATGAGTGTTGGCAAAATAAGGGGTCGGAGTTTTGGTTTGTCGTTATCATAGCTCCTGGTAGATGTTTTGTTGCAGCCTAACTATTGCCCTGTTGGATTTAAGAAGATTAACGCCCATCAGTGTTACAGGAGGAGTGTCAATTATTCAGACAGTACAAGAACAACACCGACTTTTGCCTAAGCTCCCAGGATAAAACACATGAAAAAAGTTATTTCATTTAATCAATTAAAACTGTTAGGGGTGGTAATTCTGTAGTTTTGATAGTATCAACAAGCAATTGGCAGCAACATTAAGAAAGAGAAACATGGGAAACTAAAAAAACATAAAAGGGCTTAAGGAGAAAATGGAGAATTTGTGGATTCCAGGCCTCAGTGGTGCCAGAGTGAATTTGTGTATTTGGAGTAAAATTCGGAGGCATGGCTACGGCAGACTTTGGGAAACAACCTCTGAGGCATCTAGATTCTAGGCCTCAAGTTGAGAAACTCAAAGTGGAACCGCTTGAGTGGATAATTTTTAATGCTTCTGTTCTACTTTTGAAGTTTTTGCCTGCCTGACAAGATAATCAAATTATGCCTACATATATGATTGTCCAGTTCATCGTTCCAGATTTGATCAGTATGGTGGTTAATCTAAAGGTGAAACATATTAACCTGTGCAGCTGAACTCCGCCGCCCTATTCTTCCTCGCCACAGTGTGATTTTATTATCTCCCTCTGTGTGTGTGGGTGAGAGAGTCACACTGCAGCTGCTGATGCTGGAGGCCATGGGACAAAATGTCAGAGCATCTGGCTGAGCTGAGATCTACTTGGGCTGGAGTGACCCTTGTTTAATCAGTTTATAGTTTGTCTGCTGTGGGTATGAGTCAGAGATAAGGTTTACCCGCATCACCAGAAGCCTGCAGCAGTTCCGAACAGACTGGGTGATGCAAGCAAGACTAAAGTGAAATAAAAATGAAATATTTTAATATGACTTTCGCTTAAAGAAAAGAAGGCTGTTTTTCCCTTTATGTGATTCAAAGCTGAATACAGATGGACTGGCTAATAAGCAGCAGTTTTCTAAGTGATTCATCATATCCTTCTAACAGGTTTTTTTTTTCAGCAAAGCTAATTAGTTAAACGATGTGTTCTGAGGATTTTAGCACTTATAACATTGGTCCCCATTTTAGGTGTGTTGACGCACAAATGAAAAATTTCCTTATTAGGTTACATGCAAATTAAGGGTTGCACAAAAGGGTAGTAGCACAAAAGTATGTGTCTAGCCCCATCACATGGACAAAAGTGGTACTGCTGTTTCAAGAAGTACAGATTGAGTGTGTATCTGGCTATTTCCATTGGTTTATGTGATCACATCTTGTGTGTGTGTGTGTGTGTGTTGATGTGTCACAGGTTTATCCATGGCAGTGCGTCATGACTCGCTTTACTCCGGCCTGTCGGGCTTCAATGGTGCTTTGGGCTGCATGGCCGTTGGAGGACTCTTCTTCACCTTCAGCTGGAGGACCCACCTCTTTGCCATCGTTAGCGGTGACAAACATTTACAAAATCTACACACACAGTAACACACAATCAGGCATAACGTCATGACCGCACGGACTTCAAGAAGAGTCTGCAGCTATCCGTCAATTCATTCTGTTTTTTGACAACTCGCTATAAAAACCAACATTAACTTATTCATAATCAAAGCTAAAGTTGTTTGTTTACTGGATATGACCACATGGGGCCAGGATTATTTGGAGTATTTTTAAAAAATGTTCATCACTGCCTCACTAGAATTAAATGTAACAAAGTGCTTTACAGAAGCTGAAGTAATGACAAAGAATCAAAAGCTCGACTAGGTAATAACATTACAATGGTAAGGAAAGGGTAATAAATAAGGAAACAACATTGGCAATTATGAATCAACATCAATCTAAGTGCTAAAAATTTATGCAATTAAAACATAACACAAAACTTATAAAACATTAAATTAGGAAAATTATATATATATTTACGAGTAAGACGGTGATAAAAACATAATTATAACAATAAAAGATTATTAATATCACACTAAAAATGCAATGAAATTAACCAAAAATAAACAAAATGTTGATAGAACTAAGATAGAACTTACTGAAGTTCAAGTAAAACTAAAATGGAAAAAAAATACTTTTGTACATTTCCAGTAATTTAAATTGCTTTTAGAAGTATAATAGTAAACCACTCAGACTGAGTTCCTTTAATATTTTTTTCAATTTGAGCGTTTCTCTATTTTCAACATTGTAACTTGCATTTCCATTCCTTTACATTATTCATGTACAGTAATTTTTCTATGATATTAATCCAAAGGTTGATGTTATTAATCAGTGTAGACTGAAAATCAATTTTACCATTTTGGCCATGCTCATATCTGAGAGGAGAAGAGCACACTGTGGCAGTCACAGACATCACAGACAGCAGCACTGACCAGCTTGACATGCGGCTAATTACCTCCCATTATGTAAATTGGCCTTAATTGGTGCTTTGACTGCTATCAGGAAAAAGAACAGCCAGCTGCTGCTGTGCACTGAATGTGTGGAGAGTATTCTGTATGAACTAGTCTTTTCTTGTTTGCAGCGTTTCTCTCCGCGTACTCAGACATCGCCCTGAGCAACTTGCTAGGAACTGTAAGAATGCCCACTGCTTGAGAATTTGGTCTTTGTTTCTTCCTTCCTTTCTTTCTTAATAAATTAGCAACTTTCTTTCTCGAACAATTAAACCTATGTAAAATTTGGCTTAAGCTACTAAAGGTGCCTTTCACACACCTCATTCCTTCCCTCTGATTAGGTGGGTCTCCCAGCATGCAGTTGGGCAGCTACTCTAACAGCCACACTTATGTTGCTGTTGACGGGAAACCTAGCAGGATTCCGCATCCCCATTGGTCAAGTCAAAGCCCCTGAACACAACCTGCGCTGGAGAAGCCAATGGGAAGCTGGAAACACGGAAGAGAGGGAGAGCACGGATGTGTAGCGGAACTGGACCAAACGCAGGTAGTTTTAATCTTAAAAATGATGTTAGCTGTGAGTTTTTATACTGAAATTTATATAGACACACTTCCAAAGCTGCTTCTTAAACTGCCCATATACAGACAGTACAGTACTGTGCAAATGTTTTAAACCATATTCACTTCAAGTTTCCAAGCAGTCTGTATTATTTTTAATATTTCAAAGTGGTCTCTGTCTGCAAGGCTTTTCTGGTCTTTTGATTTCAGCTGCTGTTTTTTTTTCCTCACAAAAAATCCCCAAAACTTTTTACAGTAGATAAAGGCATGACTGGGACATCATCTCTTTAAGAAACGGGGGGAAAAATCCAGAAAAAAACTGACTTAAAATCTGGATTTATCATTCATAGGTTGGTGTATGCAAAGCAGCTCTTTAGGGTCGGGGTCCATCTGGGTTAAAAATATTTGTTTCAGTCTGTGAAAGTAGTTAACCTTTGCTACTCTTAATTTATTTGCTTTCAGAAATGGGAAGAATAGTGACAGGCTGCTGTTAACAAAGTTGTCTTTTTTCTCATAGATGCCAACAACTTAAAAAAAAACAAACATTTTTGGTATCTACATTTGAAGAAGTGAAACACTTTTGTGAAACAAAATTCTCTGTTACCTCCATGAAGCATGTGTATTGCTCATGATTCTCTTCAACTATACTTAATGAATGAATGGTCATTGTAATTTTTACTGAGTGTCTCAAAGTGCTCAAGAAATGGTTAGCTAAACTATTCCAAAAAAATAGGTCCAACTGACCTGCTGTTGAAGTTTGTACATTAGGTTTATGTGAGTCAATTTTCATCTATGAGACTGTTTGCATAAAACAGAATGACGATAAGTAAGGTTGTTGTTGGGCTAATGGAAAAACTCTAGCACAAACTTAGGAGCAGTGATGCATACTCTGACTTCATGCCATGGACTGATTTAAAAACTGCAAAACACAAACAAAAAACTTAGATTATGTGCATGGCTGTAAGATTGTTGCTGGAATGGTATTTATTCAAAGTAGTGTATCTCAATTTAACATTGACAAGAAACTTAGGAAATATTATGATAGGACTCTTAGGATGCAGGACACAATATATTCTGTATTTTGTAAACTGTATTCTTTGGTTATCCCTTCTTTTTCTGTGTAATATTTTCCTCATCTTGAGTTAAAGAAGAAGCATCACAAGTCAGAAGGAAAAATTCATTTAATAAACATGAAAACAAAGTTGCATCATCATCGTTGTTTAAAATGAAACATCTTGAATATTATTGTCAATAAAAACACAAACTGAAATCAGCAGTAAAATTTCTTCAATGTTTTTTTTTTTTGTTTTTTTTTTATCCTGCATAGATGTGCTACACAGCACTCCACTAAAAATCCATTGTAAACACAAAGTTTGTGTGTAATATAACTCTATGCAGGCAGTTTGTAGGAGTTTGAAATTTGTAATGATTTAATGCCGGGGTGTCAAACTCCAGTCCTTAATGGCTGCTGTCCTGCAAGTTTTAGATGTGCCACAGGTACAAAAAACGCTGGAATGAAATGACTTCATTACCTCCTTCCTGTGCAGATCAGTTCTCCAGCGCCTTGCTAATGACCTCATTATTCTGTTCAGGTGTGGTGCAGCAGAGGCACAGCTAAAGGTTGCAGGGCAGCGGCATCCAGGACTGGAGTTTGACACCTGTGATTTAATGAAACGGACAATGCTTAAGCCTGATGTTGAAAGGCAACCGTTATTTTAAATACTCATACAGACTCATACAATTGCATTAAATCAAGTTGTGGTTAATTCTTTTTATCTCTTTTCACAGTGCTTCATGTTGACTGCAACATTTTTTTTCACATCTGTTGACATATTGCGTTTTCTAGAACACACTTTCCTAACTTTACACTCACATTTTTAAATGATTATCACAGTAAATAAAAGAACTGTCCCACCTCCTTGCAGGTGCAATACAAATCTTGCAACAGACACAACATTCTATTTTTTTTTTTTTTGTTTTACATCATGCAATTCAATTTTGGTGCTTTATTTTTGTCTCTGCAATCACCACCTTCTTTTTTTCCATTTATTATTACAAAGCACCTCAACAGAGACTTTTAAGGAAAATTGTACAAAACTGTCTAAGTCTACTGATTGATCATAATTGAAAATAAAAAAGTTGAAATATAAATGCTTGCACGAGTAGATGTGTATGTTCACATCGAAATAACAAAAAAACATTCATTGTTCTACATACTTTCAGTTGAACTGAGTGGGTTTGTGCTTCTTTTTGTGTGATTGTGTGTGTGCGTGTGTGTGTCGGGGTGTGAACGGTGCACTTGTGCCTCGTTGGGGTTTATAATGAAGGACGGATGACACAGCTGTCGCACTTTAATTATTCACATGCCCACTCTTGCATCCGCCTCAAATGAATGTCACACTTTTCACTAAGTGGCTGTGTTTAAGCATGAGTCAGCCATGTAAGTGATGTATAATAATGGAAGGTATCTGTAAAACAAATAAATAAGAGAACCAAGAGCCAAGGGTAAAATTTGTTAGTGTGTGCATATATATCTATATGTTTTTAGCTTTTATTTTCTGATTTTCTAATGAGTTTTAGCATGCATACATTTAAAATGTCCTATCTTACCACATTTTCACAACTGGAATGCCCAGTAGAATATCTCCATGTGTGTTAATGCAGATGAGCAGCAGCCATTGCAATTCTCTTTGCATGTTTTTGTGTTTGTATACATGTAACCCTGCTTGGTAGAAAAGCAACACAAGGTTATGTTTTTCATGCATGTAAACATTCATCTTATCTAGAAAAATAGTAAACAATGAGAGTCCAAAGAACTTGAGGTTGTCTGATGATTTCAATGGGATAAATATATATATATATATATATATTAAAAAAAAAACTACCAAAGTAAAAATGACAAAATGAGGAAAAACATCCATCATTTACAAAGCAGAGCGCAAAATCAAACTGATAAATCTGTTTTAATCCTGCCTTTAGGAATTGTTTGACATGAACTGTGTGGCTGCTGCTACAATTTGCTTAGGATGGACATAAACCAGGAAAACAAATAACCTTTACCTGTACAAGGTATTAAAACTCGCCTATAATGTCTTCATTTACAAATTAACAGCTTAAACATATATTAAACGTATTGACACCAAATGTCCCACTGAACTACTAAGATGTTAACAGTCAAGGATAAAACACCAAGGCTTCTTTTTATTAGAATTTGTCAAAAGTAAACATGTTACTCATGAAGTGAAACTTGGAATTTCCTAGTTTCAGACCTCTGTCTCCTGTGTAAATAATTATTGAGTTGTGTTTAAATAATTGCCCAGTGCAAACACATAGACTGTTAAAAGTTCATTAAATAGTCTTTGGCATTTTTTTTTTAGATTGTTTGGGTTATTCTAAGATGGTGGAAGTCTGCTTTACTCTTATGCGGCGTAGCCTTGTAGCTTCAGTCTGTGGGATCAACTAATGTGGAGTTTTGGTAAATTAGGTGGCTGAAATTACTTTTGAATGTCTGAAATTATTTCTTCAAAGAAATATGAGACATAGGCTTATCCAAATCAGATCAAAAGCAATAAGCAAAAGGAAAGAAAAAAAATTTCTCTGAGAAGTCGACTTATTACAAGCACTTTGTTTCTGCATGTTGGCGCTACGCAGGTTTTAAACGAGCAGATTTCTCTTTCTTTTGGAAAATGCTGTGCTCACTTTCTTTTCAATGAAACGGAGGAAAGCAGCTCTGCTCATCCAGGCAGAAAAAGTGGGTGAAACTGCACAGAGCTGAGAAATGCTACAACATATCTGCACCTCAACCTTTTAAGAATATTATTGGTTTGGTGCTGCATTTCAAAGAATAAACTTACTTTTTAATCTAATAAAAATACCTTTAATAAAATTGCTTACATTTTGAGCTATGCCTCCATTAAAACATTTGTTGCTTTCCCTGACTTGAAGTACTAATCAAGCAGCTCTTTAAAGGGTTTAAACCCTAGTTTATAAAATGCTCAAAAATCTTGTGTTTCATGCCTGTTTGATTTCTTCATTAAGGTTTTTATCAAACTTAAGAGTTTCTATAACATTTTCACCCGTTTTTGTGCATTATGTATGTAAGTCTGTTGTTTTTAATGACATATATACTGTTACACCTTCACAACATGCAATGCATTCCATTAATCTGAAGGCAACCAAAAGGCTCCTAAATCCCCTTTCATGCTTCAGTTAAGTTTACCATTGTGAGATAATAAAAGAAAATTGAGACAATTACTTGACAGGCAGGCTGAAGTTGGTATCGATAAGTAAAAACAAGTCTAAGCTACCTAAAGATCTAATTAGGCTGAAGTAAGGCTGCTATGTGGCATTTTTCTCTCTAATCTTACGGATTCTAACATTTTATGAATTAAATAAAGTCCACAATTTTTCTTGCTTTGGTTTTCTTTCAGTTTTCTGGAGGAACATCTTATTTATGTTGGCAGATTTTAAACCAAACAACTTAAAATGTTGACAGTTTGCAAAATATTTCTGAATGGGGCTGCCTACATGAAACGTGTCCTAGTCAAAGTAAGAGAACAATGTTTTTGAACAAGCACAATAACAGAATTGTAAAAAGCCTTCTCTTTACATTATCATGCAAAATTCTTATATGTTTGGGAGGGTGAGGCTTGAAGCTGATCAAACAAGGTGACATTTATGGGAAAAAGTTTGTTAAAAACAAGCATCAGGAGTCACTAAAACTCCTGATGAAAAAATAACCTCTGTTATACCTAACCATGCACTTTGATGAATTGCTGAACTAATTAATGTTGATGTTTCTCAAAGGAGTTGAAATGTGTGACCAGGTGATGGCTAGTGCGAGTGTTTGTCGTGGTTTTCAGAGCAGCCGTCCGAGCACCACGCCCTCTCTGCTCCTGGCTTCTCCTCTGAGGATCTCCAGGAAGCCCAGTTTGGTTAAGAACTCCAGCCTCTGATGGTCTGTGGGCTGCACCTCACAGAAGACACCCTGAGAACCTGGACACACACGCACACAAGTACGCACACAAGAAACGTCCATCAGCCTTTTCTCTGCACATAAAATTTACTGCATTATAGACAGCCTCCCCACAGAAAACACCACAATGAAACATTCTTCTGAATATGTTTGTCAAACAAAACTGAATGCAATCTGTAATGCACTGGAGACATATTCACATCCTACAATCTGTTTCATGTTCTGTAATGTTACAATAGAAAATGTAAATGTATTTCTACTAGAATTTTAAGTGATGCACAACACAAAATAGTGGAAAAGAATACACAATTGTAAATATTGCACAAAAAATATGAAAAGTGTGGTGTTTTTCTGTAGTCATCAATTTTGATATCTGGATGTGCAAAGCTGGCAGAAACGTATGCCAAAGGAAATGCATCTGTATTTGTTGGTGGTTCTACAAAGCATCTTGACTCGGGTGGATTGAACAAAAATTCACACCAAATTTCACAATTATGCTATTCTTTGCTTTGGTCTATTGCATTAAGCCACATGAAAATACTTTAAAGTCTGTATTTGTCGATAAGTTTGACTTATATGAATGCTTTTGCAAAGCGCTGTTACTTAAAGCTTTAAAAGAAGTGAATAGATCTAAAGAGGTTTGCATTTCTGCGTTTTACCAAACATCAGAGAGGAACTGGATGTGACCGTTATCTTACCGTTGGCCTTGAGCGCAGTGAGCAGGGCGGTGAGCAGGGTTCGGCTGACGCTGACGTCTACCAGCTCGGGCAGCGCGTCCAGGCGCAGCTGAGAGGGGAAGTGGTAGAGGAGCGAGTCTGGGTACTCACCCTGGTCCTCCTCCATCAGTTTCACCAAGTCCTGCACAGAGGACAGCAGACACACAGATTATCTTTTATTCTAGATGATGGAAACATGAAGAACAGTCACAACATCTGTGGAAGAGGATGATGACTTTCTTTTCAGAATATTAGAGATTAAAATAAAAATTCTAAAAAAGTCAGAATTCTGTGGAAAAAAAGTCAGATTTTTTTTTCCAGTGGTTGTAATCCTCTTCAGTAAACATCTTACAGAAGTTAGCATGTGGAAAAACAGCTTTTGTCTCTTGTAGTTGAATTTCATTTGATCATTGACTTTCTGCTTTACAAATCTATGAAATATTTCATTTTGAAATTCATCTAGTGTGGGATTTTTCCCACCTTTTTTCTGTTTCTGCTCACATGCAGCATAGAACCTAAACACGGGGAAGTAAAACCAGTTTGGAAGGAGTTACCGCTAACCGATACTGGAATGCAATAAAACAGGTTCTAAGAGCCTTTCCAACTCCTTCTGCCACCTAACAATAAATCATTAGGCAGACAGAAAACTTGTCCTGTCTTCAAACATGAGTAAGCTGTAAAAATGTCAGTTGTCTAAAAGTTTGACTGTTGACATGCAGCATGACTCATTAAGCAGAAAAAAAAAAAATCAACCACAGATTGTCTCGGTCTGACTGTGTCTGTTGCTCACCAGAGTCATGGATTGATTCGTTGCCAGAGATTGTTTGTTCTCTGTTGTTACGCAACAACTTATAACAAATATATGGTGCTTTAAAATAATGACAGATGAATGTTCTGCTCTGCTAAAACCTGCACACTGCTGCACAGTGTGAGCAGCATGGCCAGCTTATGCTTGAACATGCTAACATGAGGCATCCCAAATGCCAAAAATGAATGTGTTTTTGTGCGTCTTCATAGTGAGTAATTAATCTTTGACAGGATGGGTCCAGATGGTGCAACAGCAGGTACCAATAACTAAACATTTGTGTGCATGATTCTGCACGTTATGTGTTCTGTTTGTTAAAATGAAACAAACAAGTAGCTCCTCTGCCCAGTTTTAACATATTCACCTGTGTGTTTGAGTGTGTGCTGCTCCCTTTGGGTGGGTATTTGTCTCTCATGGCAGGAATCCAGCTGGCCTGGCATCGCTTCGCGAAGGAGCGGACGTCTAGGATGCCCAGCACGCAGCCACAAATGCCGAGCTCATCTTCCAGGATGAAGCTATACTCAGGGCTCAGCGCCAGACATGGGCCAAGACATCTAGGAGGTGAGAAAAGGTATTATTTATAAAAATGCATTAATTCTCTTTATGCTGCACACCGGTTCAGTTCAAGAAATTTAAGAGGCTTTAAATGTGGCATGGTTGTTGGTCCAAAAAAAAGAGAAAATATCCAGCAGGCTGGAGTTTTGTAGATGAAAATGCTTTGTTATTGTCAAGACACAGCAAATCTGTGTACTTAAAGCATCTGGCAAATGTCAACAAGTAAAGAAAGTAAACTAAAAAAGGGAGAATCTTAAATTTTAAGATTCCTAACAGGCTGACAGACCTGTCTCCAATGACATCTGGATGAGCCATGGTGGACTCCTGTCCGCCCTGAGTCCTCAGGTGAAGCTGGCGGACCATCCGGTACAGCTCCACCTACGAGCACATATCGCTCAAAAATATAATCACAATGCTTTTCTTTGCAACCTGGTTAATATTTCAATGAGCACTGAAAGAGCTTGAGTAAGCAAATCTATTCACATGTAGAAATAAGTTGAGAAGGCTGCTAATAATTTTGTAATGTGTTAAATTTCCTCTGTTTTAAGCCTGTTACTCTTGTTCGCCCTAAATATCTTTACAAATCACTTTGTTTGTTTCAGTCATTGTGTCTTTGGGTAAGACATTTCACCTGACATTTCACTTTTAGATGCATCTCTGCTTCAACACACCTAAGTTAAAAAAAAAACAAGTCATGTCATTAGCAGGACATGACTTCATACTAAGGAAGCATGTAAGCAATTTTAATTAGGTGTTCTGGACCAGGGACACGTCTAAAAGTTGCAAAACTGAAGTTAAGTTTTGAAAATATATTTATTACATTAACTGAGTTTTACTTTCTTACTAGTAAAAACAACAACTCATCTCCTACCTTGTCTTTGCTGTGATAGGGCCTGATGTTGTAGAGACGAGAGGTAGGAAAGAGAGGAGGGGGATGAGTGAAAAGTTCACCGCTGCTGCCTATCGGGAGGAGCATCTGTTCACACAGCGACAGTAGGAAGGGTTTAGGACTGAACTTGAAAAAGATGAATGCTGAATGACTAAGAAATAAGAGGTAGAATAAGACAGTAGACAAAAATCAATAAAGCTACCTGCACCTCCCCAGACACCCCCCCTTTGAACACCCATGGCTCTGAGTCCACTCCCAGCAGCTCTGCTCCTGTGGATTTCCCACACCCTGGAAACGACAAGAGAGAAACGTTCCTCATTCAACAGAACAGGTTAGGGCTCTGAAATACACATAGGTTTGTCAGTAAGTGCTGCAGTCATTGGAAAACATAAATAAACATTATGATTTTACAGCTTGTTTTAGCATCAAATAATGAAGTGATCTTTTGAATGACTTCATTATTTTACGTTACTATGGAGTAATTTTGACTTGGTTTGATCTGGAATAGAATTTCCTGGCTCATCCTTTCCTGTCCTAAGTGTTTCACATTTCTTCTCCAGCAGTTGCTTCTCAAAGGTCGTCGCTAATATCTTCACACCTTGGCGTATCGAAGCCACCCAAATGGTAATATTATTCATATTTCCTAAACTTCTAAAGCAAACATGACGTATTGGTTCTCAGTGAGCCATAATCTGCACATATCCGTCAGTGTTTTCTGTAAGAATGACAGCCGACTGTTTGACATGCGCCAGCTGCACAGTGAGAGAGAAACATTCCTGCCTACTCACAGTGAAAACAGTTCCTCCAGGAGGCGAGGTTTGAGCCGTCATTCAGCACTCGCCCATCTGAGGGAAACAAAAAGAAAATGTCATTCAAGTATGACGACAGCTCTGTGTGGAGCGGAAGGATGCTGTCGGTGTACAGCAGGTGTTTTAGCTTGTAAAATGCAAGCTGCACAATGGCTGTATGAACGAGCACTACAGGCATAGTAATCTAGTACTATGTGGTAACACCTCCATGACGCTTCGTAGTGTTTTACGTAATTACTGTAAACATTCACATAGCTATAGAGGGACAAAGATGAGCCAACAGTTTTAAATTACTAAAATTATTAAATGCATAATACAGAATAAATATAGCACAAAATCTATGAAATGAAAAGTCTTTCAGAGTTTGTTTATTTTAATTGTGCATTTATTTGTTTACTTAGCAGATCAGTCCCACATATGAGCGTGAGAGCAGAGCTAACGGTGCATAACTCATGGTGACGAGAAGCAGTGACAGGTCAACCTGTGCTATAATGTATGATAGAAGAGAAACTTTCATTTTCAATCTGATACAACTTGCTAACAAAAATATGTAATTTATTTCTTTAAGTTAAATAAACTCAATGATCAATGGTGTCATATATGAAGAATATTTTTATTGGAAGGAGGTAAATTTGGTGTAAGAATAACAAAAAAACATCAAGGATTGTAGTTTGAGGCTTAACAATTGAATGATGGTAGTAACTACACACAATGTCTGCTGCTCTATTTTATTAGTTTTATTATTATTACTAATTTTCCCATTGTAAGATGAAAAGCATTACGCTATTCTATTCTCTCTTGTTTTAAGCTTGTATTCGTATCCCTCTGTGTGTCCTTACCCAGCCAGCATATGAAGGCTTTTGCCACCAGAGCTGTGTTCCTCAGGTCCCACACATAAGGGTAAAGGTCATAGAGCACAGCCCTGTTAGCCCCGCCCACTACGCTGCAGTGGAGCTGAGCTATGTCTTCGCACAGAGACAGGAATCTGGAGGCCCGCCCACGCCACTCGTCAACCTGAGGACAAAAGCAAGCATTCAGATATTTAACTGTGATCACCTCCATGTCGGAAATCATTTTCGACGAAAGAAAGAAAAACCTTCTGAGGCTGCGCCTTCTTGCTGTTTGCACCGACCAGGTGGCAGTTTGATTTTAGCCAGGTTAGGTCCTGCAGCAGCTGCTGCGCCGCAGGGCCGTGCTCATGGGGGAGATAATGGAGACCAACGAGCAGCCGCACCTGGGCCTCGCTCAGTAAGCCCTTCCCACCACAGAGCCCGCGACCCGGCGCCCGGTGTGCCCGGCCCCCGCCTGCAGGCGCTCCCGACTTCACTCCTGGAAGTTGCTGACTTGATTGGTGTGACCTCTTTTTGTCCCCTTCTCGCCCCTCTCTTTCCGCTTTGCCCATTGGAGGGGAGGAGGGTGGAGAGCTGGAATTGAGTGGGAAGACTGGGAGTTTGGCCACAGCATGAGTGGCTCTGAAGGTGGAGGGACAGTCGGACCTGTCAGAAGTTTTGGTACGCGACGATGAGACAGAGGCCCGATGGTCTGCTCTTGCGTTCTGCCGACCTGAAATATTGGTTCAAACTACAGTGTGAGAACTTTTAAGAGTTCAGATTTGGTAAAATGTGACTTATTTAGTGTCAGAGGAAAGCATTATTACAGTGGTACTTTGGTTTATATAATCTTCACCTGCTTGCAGAGGCTGATTAAGTTCTTCCATCCAGTCATGAAGTGCAGCAGTTAAAGCTCTCTCTGGACAGTAGTCACACTCCTCGTCTGAAATGTATATAAAATAACTTTTATTAAATGAACTGAAAATTAGGCTAAAAAGTCATCCTTTCTATTTCTGTTACTAAAACCAGTGGAGTTTTTGATACCATTGACTTGAAATGGGTTTAGAAGGTACTTTAATTAAATTGTTGTGATCAGTTTTCTTCTGTTTCTAATAATAATTCGGAATCAGATAAAAGTAATGTTGTTCATTAGGACCATTTATTGGTCCCCTGTTCTTTCATTAAGCACTTTCTACTCTTAAATTAATACCTACTGTCACTAATGTTTTTTTTTTTTAAATCTCTACATAAATGTTTTATTCTTATGTTTATAATTTGTTGTTTTTAATAATCTTAAAGTCACATTCTTTAACACATTGAGTTACAAATGTATGCTATTTACTGAATAAGTTTTATTAACTTGAGCTTGCTTTAACATTGTGTGCATAATCCCCTTAATTTATGGGATTCATTGTGCCTAGAGCTGCCAAACTCTGAAACTTCCAGCCATAGATTATCAGCAAACCTTCGTGTAAGAATTTCCTTTTCATTTAGTATTACGACTCAAGTTGTTTATACTTTTTATTCCTTTTAAAGGAATTGATTGCACCAGAATCCACCTCATTTTCTCCACACAAAGGGACTTTACTCTCTCCTCATTCTCTCTCATTATCATGCTGCACCGCCTCCACACGCCCCACAGAGAGCAGAACTTCACACGCTTCAGTGCTTCTCAGCTGCCTTGATTTTTTTTATGTCTCCTCCTGTTCCCTCTCTTCCTTCTTGGCTTTTTTATTGTCAATTTAAATTGTGTAATAAAACAGTTGCAATAGGATTCTGAATAATAAATTATGCTAAATAGACTTACCACCTTCTCATATCTCGAAGCCTTATATTCGTTTTTAACATGTCAATGCAGTCGAAGAGGATAAAGACTCAAATATAGATAGAGAGAGAGCGCTATGATGTCATCGTTTAAAAAAAAGACTCGGCTTGCGTGGTCACACAGAAACATGAAACCGCCTTTATAAAATTTATCCATTCTGGAATTTGGCTTCAAAAATAATCATTTCTGGTTTCTCAGGATGCAGAATGCATGTGGATACACAGTCTAAACGACAAAAATCTTTTGCAGTTACGCCTAAAATCATGTTCATGTGCATGGGGCCTTATTTGTGCCTGGTGGTCAAAATGACCCCAGGAATATTAGAATATTAGACATTTCCACCAGGAGTGTCTGTTTATTAATGCGGTCTGGCAGAGTTAATATTGACTTATAAACAAAATGAAATCTGCCCTCACCTTTTACATAATCTTTTTCAGCTCTATACCAGCTTCCCAGAGTATGCAGTGGGATGTAATTGGCTTCGAATTCGCAGTTGGGATTGAGCAGCAGACCCCTCAGGTGATTTCTTAGCTGAGGGTCACGACCCTTGAAAGGCCCCAGGAAGAGACGTCGGGTATCATAGTCGTTGGCGTGCAGGTTGTCCCAGATCAGCGGGGGCCGCTGGAGGACAGACTCCAACTCGGCAAGGGAGTCTAAGGACAGTTTCCTGGAAATAACTTTGCTGCCTGTGGGACACAGTGATGGATGAAAACATCTGAGGAACAAAACTGGTCACATTAGATTAACTTCTTTCTCTAAGTCAATGTTAAGACAGTCCATTTTAAATTTCGATTTTTTTAGATAAACAGATAAAAAACATCTGAACACAAAAAGACCTCAGCTGGTTTACGTACAGACGCAACAGAACTTAGTGATTTTGGTACAGACGTTTATCTATTTACCAAATGTTCAGTCAAAAATGAGCCCAGTTTGTTGGGTTGCATGCATACCTACAAGGTGAGACTCACTGAAGTACTTTAGCTTCAGTAAATTTTGGGAGGAAGCTTATTTACTTAAAACAACTAGCATCTTAGCTGCAAAGTACCTGGTGCAAGTTGTGCTGCTAGTGTTCAACATTCACACTTTGTCTAAAATATTACTCAAGTCAATTGAGATGTGTGACATTTTATGCACACATACTGAGTAACAATTTTGTTATTCAGATCCAGTAGTGAAAATATTTAATTTAAACAAAAACATCATTTATTCGACCATATACAGGCAAAGGGGATTTTTCCATCACCACTCTGGAGGAAAATGACTTATTTTAGTAATTTCTGTTGCTATACACACATCTTTGAAAGGCTCATTAATAAATTTTATATCTCCTTTTATTTTTATGCTGACACACAGCTTTGTGGCTCTTTCAGGAACACTAATTTCGTTAAACTCTCTGAATTACTTGAGGGACTAAAATAAAATACAAGCTGGTTAAAAATATCTCTCTTCAACTGATCTCTGACTAGACAAAGTGCCTCATCTTTCCCCCGGAGTGGACGGTTTCATCTGATCGGGCAGTAAATTGGACGTTTGAACTCCGCTTTAACCCGATATGCTGAGTCAAATCCATAACCAACCCAGGGTTGTATCAGTCCTTAACTGGCTCTGGACTGGGTCAGAAAAATAACCTAAATTAGGTTAAAGTGCTTGTTTTAGGAGATTGATTTGCCAAAAGGTTTTTAAATAAATCTGTTGTGGGAGAAAGCTGTTTCCTCAAGGGAAGCAGGAGATAATTGCTTGTTCACAAGACACCAACTTTGCATATTGTCTTCAGCAGCTCTGATGCATATTTCATACAGACAGGTCAGCTGGGTGTCTTTTAGCAGAAAGTCCTCCGGGAAGCACTTCTCTTCCATAACAACTCACTAGAACTGTATTTCACAGCCTCTGCTAATTTCCAAGTGCTTAAAATCGAGAGTTTACAGATTCTAATGAACGATATCATGATAAACAAAGCTAGATCTGTTGAACAGTTAGAGAGGGAGCTCCTTTGTCCTTGAAGTTGTGTGACATAACTTCCTCATGCCTGTGGCAATGATTCAATAATCCAAACAAACGTCACTGAGAAGACACACGCCTGAATACATAGCAGTTTTACCAGCAAGATGCCTGTAGGCTCAGTAAACAAACCATCAGGTGTTTTCTTGAACATTAATAATAGTAATAATACAATAACAATGTGATATTTTAGCAATCTTTTTTTAGCTCCTGATGTTGGAACACAGAGAGAAACACCAAAACTGAAGAAGTGCTCTAGAAGCGAGTGGGCGATCGATCCTGTGCTTCTGTTGTACTTTCATACGAACGTGGGTGGATGTGCACCTAACTGGTTTCATGGTTTGTGGAGGAGGCTGAGTGGGTTTGTGCAAACTCTAATTTGCATGTGTGCGTGCTGAGATGTGCTTTTATTAGCACGTTTATTAGGCAAGATGCATTTCGAATAAAGAACACATTAGGTATATTTCTAAATTCTAGAAGGAAGACAGATTATGCAACTTTTAAGAGCATTTTAATTGATTTTTGTCTTACCTGTCCATATCACTGTTATGTTAGGTAGGAGGTCCTCTCCAACAGCTTGCAGGTAGGGAGATTTTGACACACTTGGGGAGCACAGAGAACCGCAATACTCTAAGTATAAAAGAAAGAGAAAATAATGCTTCGTTCAACAAAACCTGCCTGGTAGAGTTTTATGCAGACTTCAGTTTTACCTGTAGGGCAGAAAAGGAAGACAGGTGGCTCCCCCAAGAAGCGATAAATCTCATTAGTTACTGTGACCTGAGCGTGGGCAAATGAAGTGAAGGCCTCGCTGTCGGCCTGGCACATGGAGTGATCGATGTCGTCAAAGAGGATGGCAAACGCCTGGCACCCCAGGTCTGATACCTGGCAGAGAGAAACGAAGGAGGATCAGTAAGGGGGACGCAACACGCAGGTGTGTTTCTGATGTATTTTAGAGAGCATAACGTGCCTGTTTCAACTTCCGTTTGAGCAGCGTCAAGTCGCAGGAAGAAGAGAAGACGATGTCCTGGCCAGGGGAGAGAGCGTAAACAAACCTCAGGCCCCGGGACTGAGCTTCCACTATAAGAGTACGCAACTGAGCTGTGAGCAGAAGAAGAACAAGTCATAAGTATGATGGCCTCAATTTAGCAGGCTAAATTGGTAGAGAAGGAACTATGTGTGATTAGTCTTAAAAGTAATTAACTATAAAGTAGTTATTACGTGAGCACCGTCATGGAAGGATATAGTGAATGTACAAACCTTCCTCTTCGGGAGAGTAGACTTCCCTCCACAGCAGTCTGTGCTTCAGATCATCTTTGGGGCCGTACAGATAGGTGTTCAACCCCCACAGCTGCATCCTGAGGGAGGTGGAGAAAGGTGAAATATGTTCCTCAGTGATGCACAAAAGAGAGCTCGTTAACAAACATCAGTCATTTACAAAGTTGCACCGATGAGAATTTTTATGTCTGGTTATTCTCCGAAATGAACAACAAACTTGTCAGAGAAATTAGTTTCCTTTTAAATAGCTGCTTATGTCTCCTGTGCTTCCTCTAACTTCATTAAATAGATACTTAATCTTGTTCTGATTTATTTACTGAAGAAGAAAATGATTGAACATAAGGTAAATGACAGAAATTAACCCTGTTTTACACAATAACAGATATCTGCAAAAAGTTCTGCGGAAATAATTAAACACATTAACCATTACTAAATTGGTTCTTTTTACACAGACCGGTCAGGGGAAAACGTTCTCTTCATTTTGAACTATGAAATGTTTGAGGGGTTTCCGGCATGTGAAGCCTGTTGGCCGTCTCCCCACAACATCTGAGTGAGATCAAGATCCGAGTTGTCTCAGTCCTCATGCTGTCCTTGTTGGATTTATAAATAAGTAAAGGATCATTGTCATTTTGCAGGATCTAGTTTTGCTTCTTTTATTGCTTTTCTTTTTGCTGATACACGGTGAAAGTCATTCATTCAACAACCATGAGCTGACCAGGTCCTAGTAAAGCAACAACTCCTCAAACACTGACACTTCCACCTCCATGCTTCACAGTTGGAATGAAGTTACTTTCCTCCATTACTTTATTAGGTTCACACCAAAACACGCCTCCTGTTCAGTGATCTTAACAATTCAATTTTAGACTTTTATGAGAAAAACACGAGAGAAACTCTAGCAAATTGTATTCTGGCTTTTATGCTTTTTCACAGAGCCAAGGTTTCCTCTCTGCACACCTTCAATGAAAGTTAAACTTGTGCAGACTTTTTCTGCTAGTACAAGCATGAAATGTCATGTCAGCAGTAGCAAGAGACTGTTGTAGGTGCTGTGGTGACATTTTGGGGTTTCAGAGATTTATTCTAGCGTCTCGTGGCCTCTTGAGGTGATCATGCTGGATGGCTAGACTGAGGCATGTTTGTAGATTATCCTCCTGATAGTGGAACAGATCATTTTAAGTTCTGTTTAGACTCCATTTAAGCCCATTTGGAGACTCATAGACTCATTATTTACTGTATTGTTAACTTTGAAAATTAATATCCACATTTTCAGATGCATGAAAAAGAGCTTTTACAGAAGTCAAATGAACAAATGTTTCCCGTGACTGTTCATACTGAAATCAAAAATAACATTAAGTCTTCTTCGCTCTCTAGCAGTACCCACATCAAAAATGTTGTAGTGAAAATGACCTGGGAGCATTGGTATACTAACTGATAATGGAAATAATGTTTCTTTTTTGCGATTCTCACCAACCTGTCAGAGCCGATAAACTAAAAATCATGTGATTCCTATTTCAAGCCGATTTTGCTGCATCTTTGCTTTCACTTGCAGACCCAAAACCAATTTATTACAACATTTATAACTTAGTGACAACCTTTATTTAGCTTTTCAAAAACATGTTTTATGCATATACATCTTCTCCAAGCTTTACATCTTCTCTTTGTCAGATATAACTCAATGTTTGGCACTGAGAGGAAGGACAGTAGGAGCAGAAAAAGACAGGACTGCAGAAATCGTAATAAAAACAGATCCATTGTCTCCATTGCGAGATCCCAAAGCTGCATCATTTATAGGAAACAAGCTCCTGAATTATAAATAGAGAATAGTACTAGAAATAAAACTGAATCTGCATCAGTGCCCATTCATACACTTCGACATGTTTGTGTTCCTGCTCATTTATGGAAGGGAAGTGATCTCATCTTTCACTTCCTGGACAGATGGCACGTACAGTAAGTCGCCTCCACAAAGTGCCAACCTACATACCAACATGCAATGAGACTAACACGCATATTGGGCATAAATCTGCAGCACCACCCTGCCAAAGCTATAAACTACAAAGCAACTGTTTCTGCACCCCACATGAGAATCCCAAATAAAACGTCTCTATTAATAAATTTGGAACCCACACACTCAGCTGTTGGTGTCGCATCTTCATAACAAAGTGACTGTTTAGCAAGGTTGTGCAAGCTACAGACACATTTTAATTTTAAAATCTGTAAGGCAGAATTCTTAAGACTTAATCCCAGCTGCTTGCTGTGTGCTATAAGGACAAACTTCAAACAGAACCAAACAATGGACTAAGTATTTTTGCTTAGGGAAGCAGAGGTACACTCTCCAGGCTATTATTAGATACCAAGCTATAAAACTGTGTCCAAGCTTTCAGTAAGAATTTAAGATTTAATCTTAAAGGTAGGATCAGCGAGGCACGAAGAATTAATTGGTTCCCTTCAAACTACGCAGAATACACGAGGGTAATGAGAGAGCATGAAAATCCCTGATCTTTCAATAGTGCATGAATTTACAGCATGTTTGAGGCATGTCTCTCCTTATTGTGTTTACTTATGTGGTTGTTTCTCCTTACATGAATAGATTACCGATGCTTTTGCCTAAATAACACTTTGCGTTTGCGTTGCGTAGGGAGCTGAGTCATGCACAGCTTCGTTCTCTTTGTGAGGAAACTGCTAATGAAAAAATGTTTTGCGACTCAATAGGGAGCGCAGTTACTTTCCTTGGCTGTGACTCAGATTAAATTGAAGAGCTAAACCTGTCTTGTTCACCATTGTGTGTTGGACGAGGGATATAGCAAAAAATAGCAGCCATTGAGGGATGGAGTTCGACCCTTGTGGTTTGGAGCAAAATGTATTATTAGCATGGCCCAGTCAAAGTCCAGACTGAAATTCAAACATGAACACAATACAAACAAATAGGTCATGATCCGGTTTAAATACATGCTGTCACACAGACGGATGAAACGCAGCAGTTTGAAATGTCTTGAGAAACTATTCAACAGGCCACGGGTAGACTGAGGAATGTTCTTACCACTGGAAGAGAACTTTCCTCTGATCCATAGACCAGGGTCGACCATAGAAACCTAAAGGAAAAACAAATATATAATGAGTACAGACACACAAAAACCACTGCTGTGTTTACCTGCTCATTGGTAACATTAGAAATTAGTTATGTTAGCCCATGTTTTGTATTGAAAACTAACTCATTTTGCTGAGTGAACCAACCATGTTGCATTAACTTAACCCAGGCCTGCATTGCTCCATATTGGACTAAGAACTGGGTGACCACAATAACTAAAATTGGCTCAGATTGGGTTGTTTTTAATCCGCCACTTCTAAACTGTTTCATTTTCATATTTCACAGTGTTGTTATCCACATTGAACTGATTCCGCCATTGATGTGAACTGAAGATCCCTCAGCAACGAGGACATTATCTAAATTAGACATAAAAAGCCCAATTACAATTTGGAAATGCAAACAAGAACAAAAGTCTTAATTTTTGGAGCTATAGTGACCAGAAAGTAAAACTAAAGTGTCTGGCCATACTGTCCAAGATTAGGCAGAAGCTCACAAGCCTGATAACTCCATCAAAACCTTTGCTGCCATCATATACTTTACGGAAATTTTGAAACAAGATCTGCCAGTCTTAGGTATAAATGGGTGTTCCAAATGGACAGTCACCTTAAGTATACAGCGAGTTGAATATACAAAAGGCCTTAAGAACAACAAGATCAATGTTCTGGAGTGACCGTCGCGAAGTCCTGATCTCAATATCAAGAAAAATATGTGGGCAGGGTTAAAAAGGTTTATGCAATCTAGGCGGCCTACAAATTTAACTCAAGTTCTCTCAGAGGGAATGGGCCACAATTTTAGCGAAGCTTGAAAAGGAAACCAAAGTCTGTACCTTTAATCAATTCTCCCTGGACATATAAAAGACATCTTATTGCATGCATTTTTTTTGTTTTAAAGTGTTACAAAAATTAAAGAGAAGTTCAATTTTTGCTGAAAAAAAAACTATTACCGCCAACACATTTGCAGAACATTCTTCCTTCATGATGGTGTTTGTGAATTAAAATAGAAGATTCACACAAATTAGTTTTTATGTTGGAAAATCACTAGAATGAAAGTTTGCCTTAGGTGAGATCTCCTAAATTTCCCAAATAAACAAAGAACAGCTCAGTTTTTTAATACTCATTACTGGCTGCTACAATGCAAAGCGTAAAGTAAGGCAAAATGATCTGAGATCTTCCAGTGCCCGCCTGGCCGTATCCCCACTGTATTTGGTTTTAGGCCTAATTTATCTACATGTACACACTCCATCACATTTTCTATTAATAGAAATGGGAGCATCCCCAGTGGCCCTACCAGTCTTGCATGTTATTGAATAAGTCTGCAGTGTGTGTATGAGTGCAAGTACAGTAAGTGGGTCAGAGTGACAAGTGAATAAAATGCAGTCCAGACCACTTTCTTCTGCAAGCCATTGGGGAATTTCTTCATTATTGCTTTGGTGTGCATGTGTGTAATGTTTGACGTTTCTAGATGTAAGTGGAGTCTTCGCTTCAAAGCCAGACTAATAACAACCTCATGAAAAATCTCCTGAACAGTGTGGGAAAACTAGGAAGAAGATTTAAGAAGATGTCTGAACTTATACTGATACTGAACTGGAATGGATTAAATGAGTTGGATTGGATTACTTGTAAGTTGAATTACTTTTTGTTCACCCTTTCATTGTTTCTCTTGTTTAATGTTTTGGATTTTGCTTACAATATTGACCAGCATGTCAAAAATAAACCTTCTTGAAAAATAATTCATTTTGAAAAACTTTTTTAAGCACTGGAAGTACAAGTATTTGTTGCAGACATTTTCCTGATGAGCTATGAAAAAATGAGAGCATTTCCCATGTCTAGAAATTTGATGTCAAACACGGATGTAATGACACAAAACAAAACATAAAGATATGAAAACGCGAAATATGCTGATTCATGTAATTAACACACTAGAATGATTTTTTATGCTTTTTATGCTATGTTGATGTAATTTGATCACCAACTAAGTCAAAATGTCACAGATTTTTTTTTTTGGACATGCAACTTTCAAACACAGTGCTTACTGTACCTGTGTGCCAGTGGGACATTGTTGTTAAATATGGCAGAAATGTCACAATAATTTTACTCAAGCTCATGAAACACAATGCAAACGCTTGTTCTACGCTAATGAAGTTTCCCTCACCTTAAGATACCAGATGCCTAAAAACAACATTTTTGGTTCATCTTGGTACCAATTCTCAGTTACTCAGGCCATTGTGTCTTTTTTGTTTTAATCTAAAACTATCTCGTCTTATCCGTCCAGACATAGTTGAACGTTGTGAAACCCCTGTCGTCTCTCAGTTTGCTTATGTCTGATATACCTGGATTATTCAAATATTTTGAATATACCTCAAATAAATCAAAACAGGACAAAGCTTTCTATTTGTGTCTAAAAAGGGAGGAAATTTGCAACATCATAATTAACCAGGATTTATTTTTAAATTGCTTTATATGCTGCTGTTTTGCGATAATTGCAATCAGTGGCACAATAAACAAGAATAACTTTAATTCTACATCACTTTTTTCAAAATTATTATCATAATTTTCCTCTTCATCAAAACTGTACTCAGCAGATTTCAAAGATCTGTTGAGTCGTGTGTCCTCTTCACCTTCTTTGTTATCATCATCATCATCATCATCATCATAATTAACTGCCCACCATAACAGCAGCCTTCCTCCTCCTATCCCCCCACACCATCTCTGTCATCATCTGTTGTTGTCGTGTCATTCAAACTTCCTTTCATTCTCTTATCACCAGTCTCTTCATTTCCAGCTTCATCACATCATTTGCCTTCCTTCCTTCATTTCTGTTTCATTTATCAGCATGTCTGTCTTTATTTCCAGCCGCTACAGAGGCACAGTTCAAACAGATCTGATGCTTTCCGCTGCCTGCCTTTTTGATCCCCACTTCACTTGGCTGATGCCCACAACATCATTTGCCACAGACCTTTTCATCCAAGCTTGTTCTTCCTTCATAAATATATTTATCAACACTCCCACGCCCATTTTACAGTAGCTGCAAACGATCGTTTTTATTGTAGTCCAGGTCACACTATTCTCTGTTCAAAATCAATACGCTCAGTATAGGAATAATATAAAAATCACATGATTTATAGGAGGTCATAGATGAAGTCGGCCGCTCTCACCTTCCACCACCCCACAAAGGAACTGCTTCTCCTCCTCCATCCTGTCCGCGCCGTTGTCTCCCTCCGCTTCCTGTCGGTCTCTTAACGAGCGAGGGAAGATGTCGATTAGCTCAGAGTCCGGGAATATTCTTCATGCTTACCATCGATATGCTTCCTCTTCTTCCTGTCCCTCTTCCTTCTCTTCCTCCTCCTCCTCTTCACTACCCCGCCGGATGCTCCCGCGCTGCGTTCAGGTGCTCACGGGAAGTGGCAGCTTTAAAGCAGGAGAGGTTTCTTTCAGTGGGCAATTACGCGCTACTCAATAAGTGCCCCAAAATAACATCGAATAAAATTTAGCAACCGAGTTGACCCATTTGGACATGTGGTTTTTGGCCGTTGGAATGTTGACATTTCATCTTGTTGTGAAAGGATGAAATAAAAAATAAAAGTAAGTTTCCTGTTAACCTTAATTCAGAGAAGTCACCTACGTAAAAAAGAACTATGGTCAAAATATCTGCTTAAAAAAAAATCTTCGTTCAAACACCAGATGAAATCAGATCAGCTCTGAAGAATAAAAAGGACTTTTTCCAGGAACTCACACTAAATTGTGTATCATAAGATTTTCAAGCTGGCAATTCCACCAAGTCAGTTTAATTATTCAATATTCAATTCCTGAGTAATTGTAGAGAAGGAAATGTCCATCCATCCATCCATCCATCCATTTTCTTCCGCTTATCCGGGGTCGGGTCGCGGGGGTAGCAGCCTAAGAAGGGAGGCCCAGACTTCCCTCTCCCCAGCCACTTCTTCCAGCTCCTCAGGAGGAACCCCAAGGCGTTCCCAGGCCAGCCGAGAAACATAGTCTCTCCAGCGTGTCCTGGGTCTTCCCCGGGGCCTCCTCCCGGTGGGACGTGCCCGGAACACCTCACCAGGGAGGCGTCCAGGAGGCATCCTGACCAGATGCCCGAGCCACCTCAACTGGC